>BLKR01002088.1:0-223985 GCA_011170035.1 Teleogryllus occipitalis | reverse complement strand
CCCGCCCCGCGCCTCATGCGCCGCTCTTCGCCCCACGCCCCGCTCCGCGCCGCACGCCCCGCTCCGCGCCCCTCGCCGCGCTCCGCGCCCCGCGCCCCGCTCCGCACCCAAGCCCCGCTCCGCGCCTCAAACCCCGCCCCGCGCCTAACGCCCGCTCCGCGCCCCACGCCTCGCTCCGCGCCCCACGCCCCGCCCCGCTCCCCACGTCCCGCTCCGCGCCGCGCACCTTGCCCCGCAACGCGCCGCGCTCCGTGTCCCGCTTTAGGCCCCGTCCCGCCCACCACCCACCCCCACCCCCACCTCAGTCCCCACCCCGCGCCCCGCCCTGCCGAGGCAATCGCCCGCAGCGGAGGTAAAAAGGCGAGGCCGCCGGCGCCTGCTCGCCGCGGGTGATGGCCGATACGCGTGAGTTATTGGCGGCGCTGCCTTGGAGGTGAGGCGGAGGGCAAGCGGGGACGCGCGGGCGGGGCGTCTTGCAACTCACCCCCGCTTCACCGCCGTCACCACCCCCCGGTGCGCAGCTGATGTGGCTGTCTCATGGCGAACCAGGGAGAGGGTGGAAAGATGAAAAGAAATAGACAAATAATGAGCTAGAATTTCTCAAAGACATCACGAATCAAGAGAAACGTATTGATTAGTTGCAGGAAGACAAGTGTTTAAACCAATAAATTTTATGGATAACAGCATTATAATCAATTTCATGAATATTACAGAATTAAAAATAAATAAAAGTATTAAGTTGTGTCGTAAAAGTAATAATATTTTGAACAAGTAAACTATTGAAACATATTAAATTTAAATTTCCATAGAAATAGTAAAAATGTGTTCAATAAACACTTTCGATTTTTATAAGTCAGACTAAACTACTATATTCCTAGTTAATCTGCAATTCGTCTTTTAATAGTACATTATATTACACAATGAATTCCAGTTTAACTATTACCCAACTGTAATTATTCTTTGTATACATTTCAATATGATTGATTTCCTTGGTTTGATTAAATTCAAGAAACAATGTTCATTAAATTGTCATAAAAATGTTAACAACAACTAGTCATCTAATATAATAAAATCAATATAATCGAAGTACTTTCGAAATGTATCATTATTCTGTTACTTTTATAACTGATGAATAATTTATAATGTATAAAATCTTTATTTACTTTTATTTAGTAATGTGTATTATTGTTATTTACTTTTGACACACCTGTTCTTTGGTTTCACATTTTTTCACAGTTTTATGGTGATTCCCATAATGCCATATTTATGGAAAATTATTTACTGATAAACGTAGGTTCAATTATGACAACTTGTGACAACTTGAAAAATGTGTCTTGGAACGAGACAAAGGGAAGTTATGTGTTGAACGTTATTTTTCGAGTATTTTTTTCTAGAATATATATTACATAAATTTTGTATTACATTTTTCTTAACTTAAGGTTCTCTCCCTGTTCTACAACATTTTCTAGACGTGCATAATATTTTTACGTGCGCTCTGTGCGTTGTTATATTTTGGGGCACATTCATCATGATGTTTCTGAATACAAGCAGCCTTCAGTGAAGGCCCTTCGGAAAGCCATAGATATAACATTGAGCTGTACCCGAGGTTCAGAGCAGATCACTCAATGAATTTACTCGATTAAGTAGTCAGTGGTGTGATCAATGCACACCATTAGCCAGGAAGTCCCGCGCAGACATTCCCTCCCCACTTTTTCCCGCGTCGCCGAGTTGAACACGACAAGCTGCGATGTGCCATGCATCAGCGATCACTATCATTCGCGGTCTGATCTCTGCGCCTCGTGTCGCACGACGCGCAGCCCATCACGGTTTGTTTCCCTGCGTCATATATCGATCTCGCGCGCTGCAACTCCTCGCGTCGCCGCCGACTGCGCCACCGCGCGCCGCAAATTCGTAAATCCGCCAGCGGGCGCTCGCTGCGGTGCGGCGGCGTTGTTGACGGCGGCGGCGGCGAGGGTGGCGGCTACGCGGGCGGCGGCGACGTGGGCGACGGCGACGAGGGCGGCGACGGCGACGAGGGCGGCGGTGGCGACGAGGGCGGCGGCGGCGACGAGGGCGGCGGCAGCGACGAGGGCGGCGGCGGCGACGACGACGAGGGCGGCGGCGACGACGAGGGCGGCCGCGGTGGCGAGGGCGGCAGCGGTGAGGGCGGCGGTGGCGAGGGCGGCGGCGGTGAGGGCGGCGGTGGCGAGGGCGGTGGTGGCGAGGGCGGCGGTGGCGAGGGCGGTGGTGGCGAGGGTGGCGGCGGCGAGGGCGGCGGCGAGGGCGGCGGCGGCGAGGGCGGCGGCGGCGAGGGCGCGGCGGCGGCGAGGCGGCGGCGGCGCGAGGGGCGGCGGCGGCGGCGAGGGCGGCGGCGGCGGCGGCGAGGGCGGCGGCGGCGGCGAGGGCGGCGGCGAGGGCGGCGGCGGCGGCGAGGGTGGCGGCGGCGGCGAGGGTGGCGGCGGCGGCGAGGGTGGCGGCGGCGGCGAGGGTGGCGGCGGCGGCGAGGGCGGCGGCGGCGAGAGCGGCGGCGGCGTTGTTGACGGCGGGCGTGCCGGCGCGGCGTGGGCGACGGCGGTAGTTGCGGCTTCGTTGGTGGCGCCACAGCCGCGGCAGTGGCAACGGCAGCGCAGACGAGCGTGTGGATGATGGCAATGGCTCTGACTAACCGACATCCACGGTGAAGTCTACGGCAGTGACGCCTGCGTAGGGCATCGTAGCAAGCAGATGTCTCGGAGACAGTGGTGCGTAGAAGTTGTGGTTGTGACGGGAGCGGTAAGAGATGAGCCGGAGAACGAAGGAAACGGCAAGCCCGGGAATAACGGTGGGAAGGCGGCAGCGGAGGGAGTAGTAGCGATGGATGCGGTGACGGCGTTGTTGACTGCGATGCAGGCGTGGGCGGGGGCACGCCGCGGCGCCGCACGGGGCCGCAGTAAATCACAGGGCGGGGGCGGGGCGGGCGGCGCCGTGACGAGGGGCAGCGGCGGGGGCGGAGGATGAGGTATGCGCCGGCGGCCGCGCTGGTGACAACAGCGACTCGGCGCAGGGAAGGCGCTTGCGAAGATACATGGCGGAAGAATTATGGTGACCATGACAAACATGCCAAAGGTAGAGGCGGTTCCAAGCACACTCATGCTATTCCTCCTGAACATCTGCTTTGCATATTCGTAACGAATAGAATTAAGGATGTACTCAATAATGTCATGATCCTTCTCTGAAAATAAACATTGTTTCGGTAATAATGTTTTTATATATATTTACTTTTAGTCATGTAATAAAAATTAAAACTCTCTGAAAATAATATTTTGCATTATTATATCTATTTATTAAGCCACCTCTTGTTATTACACATGGCGAAACGTTATCGTTGAGCATTTTCTTTCTCTAATGGCTTTCCATGGCGCTCTGGGGATTAGAGTGAAGGTTGCGCAGTATCGCCTCTCTTCCGTGCATCGGTGTTTTTAATTATGAAGATATTTAATTATAAAGGGGAGTCCGGAGCTTTCGGGATTTATCAACCGCTTAAAGCGGATTTAAATTTTAAATAGTATTACGTCATTCAATTATTAAACAGACAAATAGCTGTACAGCAAAAATGTTTAATTAAATCAATTCCTGTTTACCTTTCCTCTGACTTCTCTCCGTTTGCCCCATCTATATATATAAAAGAAAGTCGTGTTAGTTACACTATTTATAACTCAAGAACGGCTGTACCGATTTGGCTGAAAATTGGTGAGCAGTAAGCTTAGAGCCAGGAGACGGACATAGGATACTGTTTATCCCGTTCGACAGCGTTCCTGTGTGAGAACGCACGTTTTCGCACGTTTTCGCGTGATTTCGCATGTTTTCGCGTGAAGGTACTCAACTGAAGAGTGCAACCTATACACCAAAATACAGGAACAATAATGAATGATTAATCTACTGAATTTTTTTATTTGTATTTTCTAATAAACAATTTAACTCAATAAATTCCAAAATCTGCTTATTTATTGCCTTTAACAGCCGGTCCCTATGATTACAGCTTTGTATTTCTCTCTTAAACAAAAATCAATTTAAAAAACGCTCTGCTACGTAATAGATTTTTTAATTATCTATTTAATATCAGAGCGTTTTATTTTAAATTCTTCTTTGTTTGAGAGAAAAACACAAATCTGCAATTACTTTATTATCACGAGTGCAACAAGGATAGTACAGTTTCTCACAGTGAGTGCGACGCGAGAAAAAGATGAGACCGGCTGTTAAGGCGGAACAGAGTTCGCCGGGTCAGCTAGTATTCGTATAAATCTTCTTATTCCCTCAGCGAGGAATTCGTTGCCTTGATTTCGAAGCCAGTTTTGAACTTTTTCCATGACATCTTCATTGTCGTTGAATTGTATGTCACGCAAAGCTTCTTTCATCAGACTGAAGAGATAAATATCTGAAGGGGGAATGCCAGGGCTGTGATAAGAGTTCCCAATCCACTTTGCTGCGTCACTTGTGTCACATGAGGTCGAGCGTTGTCTTGAAGAGGAAGTTCGCCTTTCCTCTGCCATCCCCGACGTCTCTTGTTCAAAGCGGTCTTGACTTTGTTCTCAATCTTGCCTGAGATACAATACTTCTCCTCCAAATAATCACAGAAAATCGGACAATAGCACTCCAAGAGATGATAACATGACCTTACCCATGGATATTTGCGTTTTCAATTTCTTGCACACAGGTGATTCTGGGTGTTTTCATTGCACGCTTTGACGCTTGCACTCCGATTCAAAATAATGCATCTAAGTTTCATCACTCGTTAAAATCTCTTACGACAAAATCGTTAGCCTTGAAACCGAAAGTTTTTTAACTCGATGGAATGGCAAGTATTTTGGCTTTGTGATCGGTAAGCTCTGTTGGAACCACCTTGCACATGTTCTACGATACATGTTTGTTTTGAATGATGGAATAAGTTGTCTCAACACTAATTCAACATATTTTAGCAATTTGTTTAACTGCACGTCTCTCGTCTTCGTGGGTTTGTGAATCATCAACAGTGAGCAAGGATATGTTTTTCTTGAAGGGGAAAATGTTACGAACAAAATTAATTACGAATTATTTTCATGGTGAGATTTGAAAGTTTAGTGTATCCTCTACTGGTAATTTTTCAGTGTTCCCGAATCAATAATGCCGCATAGGAAAAACTCTACGCGAGTCGGAAGGGTAATGCTTCGGTTGAAGGTAAAGTAATGGCAGGAGAAAATAAATTTCAACATAATATTGCAGTACTCATATTGTTAGCATAGGAAGCGAAATCAATGGCAATGTAAGGGAAAACGATGTAAAAGCAATATTGGAACTTGACCATCGTAGTTGAGTAACAATTCTGATGTTCTTTACGGTGTTCTTTATGAGAGTGCACAAAGTAAATGCACCAGCTGTAGAGGAAAAATTCTTATCAATTTTATTCAAAACGTCTCATTTCAGGTTAACGTTATCAATAGATTAAGGTATTGTCTGGTACGAATTACTTAAAATTTTCAAGAACCTGTTTTATTAAAGCGACAACTTACTGATTGCGACATCAGGTATTATTGAATTATTTTTCTGTGTGAACATTTTTCCTCATCTTTATTTGCATACATTCCCTATTCCTAGTACTAAATTTTACTTTGAAACTAAGTTAGAGATATCTGTACGATGCTAAACCAGATTACAATATTCATCTCGTAGTTTAGTAAATACTACGATTTACGTCACAGATTCACGCTGCATGAGACGGATATAATAGAAGAAGATATGTAAAATTGTAAATGAAGATATAAGATATTATAAAAGAATGGGTAAACAGTAATGACCAGCTATAAACACGTAACGAACTCGTTTCATGCTGCAAACATTACTAGGGAATTAATTGGAACCCCAGATGCCAAAAGAGGAATTCAGGCTTTCTGCTTTACTTCTCACTACGTCTCCTCTGAAAGGGCGATAAATCATAATTAGAAAATAGATAACCACGTGGACTGCTGTGATACGAAATACAGAAGAAGAGAAGAGACACGACAGTGAACGCTGTGACGTTTAGAAATCCGCAATCGACATGCGTGCATACCCGTGACATATCGTAAAATGGAGTGGGGTGGGGTGGGGGCAGGTGCCATGGGGGCGGGGCCGCTGAGCCGGTGGGCGGGGCGCCTCCGGATGGGCGTGAGCGGGCGCGGGCGCCGGCGCCGGCCGTCGCGTCGCGTCGCGTCGCGTCGCGTCGCTTCGGCTGAACGCCCGTCGCCGCGCCAGTGCCCTGACCTGCTGCAGTGCGTTAGCGCGGAGCGTCATGTCCCAGATTTCAATATATCATGGTTAGGCGGTGGACAGCGCGCGCGTTAACACGCCAATTACGAGCGGCGATCGAACGCAGCGCCCTCGCGGCGCTGGCGGCCTCCGGAGGCACCACGCCCCCTTCTCCCCACCCCCAACCGAACAGATGCTTAGGCCCCGACGGAAACCTTTTGGTGGCCGCGATGAGCGCAGGGGCAAAATCCTCTCCGGCACTTCCATGGATGTTCATTGGCTCTGCGAACTCGTGTTCGACAATTAACAGCAGTTGTGTGGCCGTAACGATCTCTGAATAATTGGGGAACGAAGGGGAGAAATGAAGAAAAGGCCATATGTCCCCAACGGGTTTCCATCGTTGGTTGGTTCTCTCAACACTGATCCCCCATTGCGCAAAAAGGTGCGGCGAATAAGTCACAACTTAGGATATCAAGTGATATTGAGGCTCTCTTTTTCAAATTTTTAATGTTTATATGCGATGCCATTATAAAATGCACATGTGTTGCAAACAGGGACTACACTGGGAAGCTTCAACCCTTATCATCTCACAGTTTAATATTAATGAAGTATTAAAACATTATAAGAGAAGTAGTACATCTATATAATCTAATTGATGTGTAAAAAAAGTGGGATTGGACAGATTAATTTGCTTATTCTTATTTTGTGTTTAATGCACCAGCACAGCCAGAAAACTGGAAATATATCAGTTTCACTATTTTGAATGAAGAAATTATTCAATTTGATATGCAATTTTACAAATTATGAAAACTAATTGTAAAACTAAACTACTTCACCAGATAAATATGTTCATAAAAGCACGCCAAAGTGATTACTGGTTTTGTTATCAACCATTGTATTACAACATAAGTTTTATTCATTTTTCAGCGTCATACTTGATGGAACGCAGTATTGCAGGAATAATTTAAAATATACGTTAATTAAAAATTTTTGCTTTGTGGGTTGATAAAATGGAATTAAATGTGGGAGGATATTTTCGAAGCTCAAATTTTGAGAAATCTCACACAAAATGCGACCTTGTACCACCGGCTTACAGAATCAACAGTACTGCAGGTGCTTATTCTACGGCTTAGCCCGGGCGCGCGCACAGAAGTGGGCAAGAAGTCCGCGGCCCCCTGAAATTTTTTTCAACTCCGTAAAACATTTTATTTCTATAAACATCTACCTAAGAATTCGGGAAAATGTTATATGACTTTTGGAGAAGAGGCTCACCAGACCGTCTGGCAACCCCGTAAATGGTTCAACATAAAATCAACTGAATTCATTAATTGTATCATTTAAGTAATAACTTCAATATTTTTTGTATATTTTATTGTCATATTCGTAAAACATGTCACATGAAAATAAAAATAAAAAAATAATGGGAACGGGAGCCCAGAAATAAAGGGCTCAGTAGCCCAATTGTGAAATTGCGTTATTAGCATTATGAAAAAATTCAAGATTATTCTTTTAGTTTAATATGTTATTTAAATCCAGTTTGGACTTATATGCAAGTGCACTGTGTTTAACAGTTTAAAAATGTATTGAGTTCTATGAGGGAAGTTCAGATAAAACCCTCATAATCACAAAACTATGACCTGGAGCTATGGCTCAGTGCATCAACTGATGCCACTGCAGTGCCTCTGACCGGGAGGTTCTAGATTCGAGTCCCGACTGCGGCAGGATTTTCGACAATAGCCATCGAATTCAATCGCTGTCTAAAGGAGAATTCTAGCGGCCGGAGGTAGTTTCGGTAGTATCGGTAGATCGGTAGTTTTCCGTGGTTTCTCGGATCAACGCCAGGCGAATGCTGGAGCAGAACCCCCAACAAAGGGGTCACGGACCTCGCGCGATCTTTCCTTCCTCTCCCTTGTCCTATTCTCACCACTTACACTCTCACTTACACTAACATGCACCACACTACTACACATACCGGGAGACCGGTCGGGGACTTAGAACTTGTCCCGGCTAGGGCGGTGCCCTGCTGGTGGGAGATATCTCGTCGGGGAAAATCCCTCTAGTCAACGGTAGGTCGGCGCCGGATCTCGCCATCCAGAGAGGGAAGATCACAGCCACCTCCCGATGAAAAACATGCAATACACTTACGGGACTAAGTAGTTGACGCGACGGGAATCACTAACCATCAATCAATCAATCAATCAAAACTATGTCAATGTGGGATAGCCCCTTGTTCTACTGAGCCCTTCAAATGTATTGCCCCCTCCCTTGGTTAGAGCTGGGCGTCCCTGGGTACGTGCGTTTCCGGCCGCAGCGACGCTTCCGCCGTGCCGCCCGCGCCGCCCCTCCTGCATTGCGGCTGGCGACGCGCGGACGAGCTGTCGAGCCGACAGGGCAGCGCGCTCTGCTGATGCGTTTTTTATCGGGTGCCGCGCCGCCGCCGCCACCGCCGCCACCGCCGCCGCCGCCGCCGCCGCCGCCGCCCTACAACCTGTGCACGCTTCCGCACCACTGTCGACCTGTACGCGATACAGGTTGTCCCGGGATATGATGCTATCGGCTGCGAGCGATACACGCCCGGGACACGCGCAGACGTGTTTTAAAGCGCGCTGCACACCCGTTCCTCAAGCAAGTGCTATCGAACACATTGCATTACATGTTATCATTACCGGGGAATCATTTGCTTTCATTTATATAAAGATATTTGGAATAACCCGTATATAGCCTAACAATTCAACTTTTTCTTCATAAAATGATATAGGGTTGTAGAATTACGAAGTTACTAGCGATTATTTTCTCGTTTTAACACTATATTTCGTATCTCTCTAAATAAGACTACTCAAATTTAAAGCGCTTATTTTACCATAGCTTTGTCTTTATCGTTAATACATACACGCATGGAAATTCATTACAATACTTGCATGGCTATTATTTGAATGTTTCGCATTTGTAATGGGATGATTATAACTTACTTCGAAATGAAAATAATATATTCACTCACAGTTTCTATTATTGTGTTCATTTTTTGTACTACAAAATTCAAATATCTCTGCAAAGAACAAAACCAAATTTGCTATTATTATCCGATCGATGCATTTAGTGAATATAAACGACGCGGAGATTTTAGGGAGAAGAGCAAACACGGTTTCGTTAGATTTCTTTAGATTTGATCGCGTTAGTTAATGAGTTCGTGAACATTGATTGCAGGCGCGTCAATTCAGACTAATTTAGTAGTTTGTACTGATCCGACAAATTTCTTCTGTATTTACCAGTTATAGAAAAGATATGGACCTATGATTACCATAGTGGACGCTAATGCATTTTCCACAAAACCCCAGAAATTAATTCTCTTTAAAGAAAAAAATATGCATGAAACTTAAAAACTATCATTTATTATAACATTCAAAAGCAAGAAAGAAGTAAAGCCTAACAAACAAATCAGGAAGTATTAAACGCAACTACTATTAAACTATTCTATTATTTTAACATAATAAAATTTAATTATTTAAACCTAACAACTAATCTAAAATGAAACCAGAATTTCGATTCCCTATTCCCCAATAATATTTCATGTCACATCATGTTCGTTCACACATTCAAATGATTTTAAAAAACAACTTGATATCGCCATATTACTCACACCCATTATCTTCAATATTTGTCCTCGTAATATTGCCCTTGGCAGGTGTGTTTTAACTCCACTCTACTTTTTTCATTAATCTAATATATAAAACTCCATGTTTGCTTGTTCGTATTTTATGTACTATCGTACCGTTCATCCGATTTCGATGAAAGTTTGTCAACTTATTGCTTGCACTTTTGTGAAAAATATAGTCACAATGGGAATGTGCGTACATTTATCGCATATAAATGCGCGTTGATGATTTTATGCATTTATGCTGACTCAAGCGCCCCTGAACAGAATCTCTACGCAACCCGCTTCACCCTAATGTATTAAGCGCGACTTTGCTGCATATTCTGCCCCTGCGATTGTGATTATCGGCCGTAATTATTACTTCTACGTTATTTCGGACAACTAAATCAAATTTCTCAAAGTTATGTCATAGTAAATGCATGCTCAAACTTGCGGGAGAACGTTTTAACAATAGGATAGGTTTTAACGATAGGATAATTGACAACCATGTGCAAACCAGGACAAATAACAAACCCATGCTCGGGAGAAAGTCTAACTATTAACATTTTTGCAGAGCATAACGCAAAATGTGAATAACAATTACGTGAACAGTGGCGTGTGAAGTGTAATACATTGCAATAGCGATGCAAGGACCGGGTCCACTAGTTGTCTATAAAAAAACAATCTCCCCACAAATGTTGCTATATCACGCGTTCACCATGCGGTTCGCATACATCCACCTCTCTAGTAAGATCGGAGTTCTTGATTTTGATTTGCCAAGTCAGCGAGTCACTTTCTCACTGTTTGTTTGCATTTTCCTACCGAGCAGTAAATTTGTTGCCATAGTAACCCTCCGGAGAGCCAGTGACGCAATCTTGACATCCTGTGTTTCCGCCCCTACACATTTCCAGCCAAGTCTTCGTTTATTGTTGTTGGTCGCCCCACAAACAATGCTATCATGTCCATGCGCATTCTTTATGCTTTCACTTTTTTATTAAATATATTTCTTCTGTTCATTATCAGTCTTTGTGATATGTCACAAAGTGTAGTGCATGTTAAATTTGAGATCCGTTACCAACCTGCACATCGACTTGCGTGTTTCCCCTAAAATACCCCCTAATGCATTCCCCTAAAATACTCCCTAAATACCTCCTAAGGCACCATCCTAGAGGCTCTAGAATTCTATTTCAGGTTGTGATTAAATTCGTCCTGTCTATGTACCTAGTTGGTGTCGATAATCTGTCAACATTGGTACGCGAACCCTAAAACATGCCAGTCAACAACGCTGTAGAGAAAGCGATGTTGTCACTGTGCTATCACATTCATTACGACTAACCCAACGAGTATGAGAGGGATAATAGGCAAATCTGTATCTGGAAGAAAAATAAATCTTATGTTTAACGCATAAAAACAACGTAAAACTGAAATCAACTGATATACCTAGAATGAAGTTAATATGTAGTACTCATGCATAAATTGTATGAATTAAAAATATCTTTACAACAATTGGGAGTTTCAAAGCAGAATTCTGATTCAATACTATGAAATACCCTTAAATTCTTGGTACAAATCTGTTTATTCATTGCAGAACCCATTTTATGACCCAAATTGACTCATACTAGAAATTAAAAAAAACTGTAATATTACTGTGACAACACGTAGAAAATATTTGTAGTCAGATTTTCTTGTACACATCATTTTATAAATTAATTTTTATTCGAAGACTCGCAAACTTCTGCTGCAAGTTGGAACTCCTGACTCCCAACCTCCCTGGTCGACAATTACTACACACCTTGGTAGAATAATAGACAGACGATTAACTTGGAAACAGCACATTAAGTCAGTTCAACAAGAAGCATCAGCAAAACCAATCGAAATATTTTCACTTGCAATTCAGCATCTTTTTTAAAAATTGAAACCAAATTACTCCTATACCAAAGTATCTTCATATCCACATGGACAATTCCTTACCCAACTTGAATAAATAGGACACCTAGCAATATTAACTCTGTGTAAACCTACCAAGACAAATTTCTCCGAATACATCTTGGTGCACATGGATTATCCCAATATTCAAATACAATACAAGCTTCAAATACTTCTAATAACTGATCCTTAAATTTTACGCTCTTATCAGTCTGTAAAAGTGCGTCCTATTTTAATGTAGGCTAACAAGCAATCATCTCAATCAGAATCGAATAAAGATTCTCCAAAGAACCCCCATAAAACAAAACACATCAAGAAAAACCAAAATTCCAAACTCAACCTATTCCCTATTCCCTAATTTTAAATCAACACAAATCTATTTAAACTGTGTACTTAAGTACTCGGTGTAGTATGTACTCGCTGAGTTAGACGCTCGAAATAATTTTAGGAATTTTCCGTTATTAAGTTAACGCATTCATATTTCGCAATTTTGACAGATCTTTTGGATACAAATAAACTCTACCTGCCCTCTAAAGATCGAAATACGGTTCAAGTGAAGTGTTAAAATCGAAATATGGATGAACACCGACAACTTTGAAACGATGAAAATGAGTGCTTAAACAATTTAAAATTTGTATTGTGTGATATTTTACGCAAATTTCATTATTACAAATATGTAATATTGAACAGTACAGTAATGATTTCATCAAAACAGTAATAATTTCTGATGAGAACAAGCCGATTAAGGTGTACATGTAAGCATGTCGAGGAAATTTGCGACCTTGAGTACGAGATCGCTGCTCGTGGTATTGGAGCGAATCGTACGCTGTGCGTAGCGTTGGCGTGTGGGTGGGTTGGGGGTGTGGGTGTGGGTGGGGGTAGGGGGCGTGGCAGCGCGGGCGCGGGGCCTCGGGAGACGCAGGCAAATGAACCGCCGCACCGCGCCGCGCCGCGCTGCGCCCCTCCGCCCCTTTAACCGCCGCGGCGCGTCGGGGGCACAAAGGGCGCGTCGGCGGAGGCGCCGCTTTGGCCCCGTCGTATTGTGCGCTCCGCCCCCCGCCCCCTCGTCCCGACCCGTCACCGCTCCCGCGCCAGGGAACGTCGCCACGGGAATGCCAGCCGCGCCCCCGAAACGTCGTCGCCGCCGCCGCCGCCGCCGCCGCCACCGCCACCACCGCCGGCACCGCCGGCACCGCCGCCACCGCCGCCGCCACCGCCGCCACCGCCGCCACCGCCGCCACCGCCGCCACCGCCGCCACCGCCGCCACCGCCGCCACCGCCGCCACCGCCGCCACTGCCGCCACTGCCGCCACCGCCGCCACCGCCGCCGCCGACGTCGGAATCACGCGCTGTGGCTTCGAGCAGCAGCAGCAGGAGGAGGAGAAGGAAGAAGGAGCGAAGAGGGGCAGAACGAGGGGCCTTTTTGGCGCTGGCGCAGCGCGAAGCCCGCACTGAATCCCAAGGACGGCGGGGCGCTCTCTGCGCCACCTGTCAACGCATTTCCGTCTGTAATGAACGCTCCTCGGTGTCACGCACTAATTTTATTTGTGCTTTCATTATTTCACATTATTCCTTTATTATGGGTTACCCCAGGAATTTTGCTGGCACCGCTGAATTAATATTATTTGTGACTTGATTATTTCATATTATTTATTTATCACATACTGTGTTTACAGAAGGTTCTTATTTGCTTCAGTTTTACCAGTTATTGCATTTCTGTTTCACAAAATGTTATCCAAATGAAATTGGCGAAGCGCAGGATTGCAATTGGAAATGTTTTTCAGTCTAGTCAGTAGTCATACATAAGAATTGTCAGGTAATGTATAATAACTACTCCTGAATTGAATGAATTTTTCTTTCTCGTGAATTAAATGTACTATGTCCTCGAAAGTCGCATCTTAAAAGTTAGTACCGCTAATATTATATTTATTGATAAGTTACGGTAATATTGCTGTTGATAAAATAATAAAAAAACATTCTAAAACGTATATATATATATATATATATATATATATATATATATATATATATATATATATATATATATATATGGTGTTTTAAAAAGGATTTTCAATTTCTTTCGTTAACACATAGATCAAACTATTAATAGAATCGTAAATGGAATTGCCAGCAGATATGAATGAAATTAAGAAAATCGAAGTTAAAATTAATCAACGCATCTGATCTGCATGAAATAAATGATGCAAGAAAAACCCTTAATTTGTTTTCACAATTTTGCCATCACTTTTCCTATTAGATAATTCATACAAAGTCCGCTCGGAAATGACAGTTTCAGTTATTTGTACGGTTGTTTACTTTCAACACTAAAAAGAAATAAAAAATTAAACGAAAGGAAAATTGGTTTTAGAACCAAGGACGTTTCAAATAATTTACGTCGTTATGAAATATTTGCTATTGATTACCGAAAACCAATTCCATTCTGAGTTTTTCCAATCGTGTAATAAAATTTATACTGTGGCTGTCAATGAGCGACTGCGCCTCCACGGTCAACCAGTCAATGAAGATTGATACGGTGACTGCAATTTTTAATTCTTTCCTACCATGTGATCATGGGTGAATCTTCAATTTAATTTGTATCAAGTTACATAATGTTAAATATATTACGCTTGAAAAATGTGGGATAGTATTAATAGGTATAATTGATTAATTTTTATAAGAAAAGTGAATGGGGTAAAATATCAAAATAAATTTTAAAACCGTATGGGGTATGGTGTTGCTAATTATTGGATGGAGATGTGAGTTTTGTTTACTGAAAGGAAGGACATATTTGAAAAGAAACTGGAGGACAGGAGAAAATGAAATTGAACTTATACTCTTTAGAATTACACTGCGAGTCTTAGTGTGTCCATACATTATGAATAACACACTAATAAAAAAGGTCTTAATTGAATAAAATAATGAGTGATCACACGATGACGAAAATATCTTGTGTCGCAAATAACCACTTTCGTTACTTTTTTGCCTGCATCGTGATCCTCTTTATAGATTTGCATTTCACGACGTACATTGCAGTAAATTATCTATAGACGCAGTCTTATCTTCAAATGTTGAGAAGTAACTGAAGAGGGGAAAAAATATAAATCAGCAACGTAAAAGCGGTTGAAAAAAAAGGATGCACCCTCCTAAAAATTGCATTACACAATTACACAACTATGTACAATCAACTAGTGTATTTCAGTATCACATATCCATGTCATAAATATTCAGTCATACTATCCTTTTGGAAGAATTTATAACAGAAGGGTTTGCGCTGTTCAGAGGCTGGCGAAGTGCGACTGACTTGCAGGTTGCATTGAGGAGGGTGGCGCTGGATGACACAGTTTTGATGGGGACATTTAATTGTCAGTTATGGTTAAAATAAATCATTTCAGAATAGAGATAATATGCAAAGAAGATTAGATAAGAAAATTAAGAAGTTATTCAACTTCTTAGCATAAATCAACAATGAATTTTAAACTTCAATGTTCGACCTAAAGAGAGGTTTAAATATGAAATAGAAAGATGGCAAAATCGGAATACGTAACGTAAACAAATTTAAAATAAGTCAAGGAAAGAAACAAAACATGAGATATGTATTTACATGACAATACGCAGTTCATGGATTGGTGACTTGTTTAACACTCTGTGGAAGATGAATAGGTAAAACACCGGGGCAAATTTGAAAGCGGGGAGCGCAATTTTTCGGGCGGCTTTTATCCGGGGCCGCGCGGCCAGGAGGGCGCTGCTGGCGGGCGAGGGCTGAGCGGCGCTGTGGGAGCGCGCGCGCGCGCCCTGCTTCCCACCGATATCCGCCAGGCGCTGGACTTTTCCGGCCGCTTCCTCCTCTTCTCCGATTTAGAAAAAAATACCTCTGTAGGGCGCGCCCGCAGTCCATAAAACGCCAAGTTTCCCGTTGACCCGACCCCGACCGCGGCCCCCGCCCCGGCCGCGGCGAAATCCAGGCGGATCGCCCGGGCCGCGCTCGCCGGCCGCCGCCGCCGCCGCCGCCGCCGGTGTCGTAACCGCCCACCGCCAGCCCCGCGCGCGCGAAATAGAGGCTCACGCGCGCCGCGTCCCTCTTCGAGCGCACGAGGTGCTTTTCACCGATGATGGCCGCTGGCCGGATTCATTTGCCTCCCAAGACCATGGGTTTGATACATTGATTTCTTCGCGTTTCGGCGCGTCAACTGCTTTGGTCATTAGTTCCGTTAGTGTAGTGCATGTTTTTTCTCGGGAGATGGCGGTGATTTTTCCCCGCTGGATGGCGAGATCCGGCGCCGACCTACCGTCGGCTAGTGGGGTTTTCCCCTAACAAGGACTCTCCCACCAGCGGGGCACCGCCCCAGCCGGGACAACCTCTAAGCTCCGGTCTCCCAGAATATGTGGTAGTGTAGTGCATGTTAGTGTAAGTGTGTGTGTAAGGGGAGAGGATAGGACAAGGAAGAGGAAGGACAGATGGCGCGCGGTCCGCGGCCCGTTGGTAGGGTACTGCTCCGGCATTCCCCTGGTGTTAATCGGAGAAACCACGGAAAACTACCGATCAGAGCAGCCCGCCGCTAGAATTCTCCTTCAGGCAGCAACTGAATTCGACCTAGCTGACAAGCTAGTGTCGAATATCCTACCGCCGTCAGCACTGGAACCTAGGACCTCCCGGTTAGAGGCGCTGCAGTGACATCAGTTGATGCACTGAGCTACCGCTCCCGGTCGAAGACCTTGGGAAAATGGAGGTGGTTTAATGGGTGAAATCAGTTGGGGTACACTTCCTGACTTTCTGTAAGTGAAAGAAATGAAATAGGGACAGAAAACAAGCACAAATGCTATTTCATATTTTATACCATTTGTTCATATGATAAAAGTAGTCATTTAATGTATGTATGTATGTATGTTTAGTCCATTCCTACAAACCGAAAACAATCTTGATATACTCAAACAAATTTTCCTTTTTATTACAAAAGGAATCTGCGTACGTAGATTTAACCATGTTACTACTTTTATATTTCCTGTAATGTATCTTTCACTGGAACATACTTTTAAAGAAGCAAATTTTATATAACTACTACAGTCCATAATTTATCAAGATTGAATTATTGAATTTAAAGGTTTGTAAATAATTTCACAAGTTTCAAATTTTCTCCCTATTATGTTCTCTTTTTTATTATCCTCTGTCATGGGAGTTTAAGTTTATTCATTTGCTCTATCTTTGTCTCTGTCTTGCCGTAGTCAATTTCATCTCGTGAGGATCCTTCGCCTAATGAAATATCTCTACCTCGCCTTCTTTATTCTGCTGCTCATGTCGCAATCTGCATAATGTTTCGCTTTCCTCGGGGTGCCATCATTAGTTCTGCCTTCCAATCGTACCACTAACGATGGAAATTCGTGACATCATTCCCATTGCTGATGATTTGCATTCCTGTGTGAATGTTGCCTTTTCACAATTTTAATTCTATTGGCACGCCTCGGGAGTTCCTTCACCCGATCATCGCTGTGACGTCGTTCCGTCATTCCTTCTTGCAGTCCTCTTGCCAAGTGGAGAGGGCGACCGCGAACCGTTGCCTCTCCCACGAACTGCGTGGACGTGCGTGGGCTCCGCTTGGAATCCCGGCGCGGCCCCCAGGTGGGGAAGCGGCGGCCGTAATCGGCCCATTGACTGGCCCGCCGCCAGCCGCCGCACGTGAGTAGGGTGCCCAAGCCCTGCCCCGCCCCGCCCCCCTCGCTCACCGCTCTACCCTTCTCTTATTGCATCCTTCCAGCCATATTCGTCTCCTGGGTCTCCCATTCGGGCTCAGTCTCCCGCTACAATCTCTCGTTTCCATTTCGAATTGTGTCTTCTTTGTCATCTTCTAACAAGCTGTTCTTTGTCATCTCGTTGTTTCTCTTTCCTTCCTGATTCGTCTCCCATGATTGCTAAATCACCCAGTCTGCTCCTTGTTCCAACATGCCATTTTGCTTTGTGACTGTTCATAACTTCCTCTTTTCACACATTATTTTCTCGCTCTGCGCTTCATTCTAGTTCGTTCCCTCTCCTCTCTCTCTCAACCACCCTCATCCAGTTCACCCTGCCGCCTCATACTCCTTCCCTACTTCCCTCTTTCTCTCTTCCGATCCCAGAGCATTCGTTCCTGACCCTTCCGCCTTGTGCGCCTCTTGGTGCTGGCCCCTGCAGCGCTGCGGGGGTCAAGGCCCCCGCCGAGGTTGATCCCCGCCCCGCGTGCCCCCCCCGCCTCTGCCGCCGCGCCGGCTGCACGCGATGCGCCTGTGGCTTCTCGGCGGCGGTCGCTGCGAGCACCGGCGCTCGCTGCACGGCCACCACACCTCTCTTTAAGCTGGTACTACCATAATCGGTTACCACAAAACAAATATGTCATCTTGTAGAAATATTTAATTGCTAATCAATTACAAAAATTAATTTAATTGCTCTTCAAACTCTCGAGTAATTAATGGTGAACCAGCACTTAAGACTTTATTCTCGAAAGTTCACAGAGCAATTAAATTAATTAGCAATTAAATCGTTCTACCAGATGACCAGATTGGTGGTAATCGATTGTGGTGGTACCAGCTTAAGTCTTGGGGGCTAGTTCACAATTAATTACTGGGAAGATTGAAAAGCATTTAAATTAATTTTTGCGGCATTAATTGACAAATCTTTCTAGAAGATGACATGTTTGTTTTGTGTAACCGATTGTGGTGGTAACAGCTTAATCTCATGTCAGCTTACCATTAATTACACAAAAAAGCTAAGAACAAAATTTTTTGGCGTAATTAATTAGCAATTATATAGTTCTAAATGGTGGCATATTTGTTTCTGTGGTATCCGATTATGCTAGTGCCAGCTTGAGAGAGGTGGCTACGACTCAACGACCCCCGCGCGCCCATGCGGAAGATCCTCCTTCACTCACTAGCCCAAGCTCATTGCCTTGACTATCGATTCCCAATCATTTTCTCCTTGCCAACTCATTCTAAAAAATCATGAGCTACAGTGAAAAACTATACAATATACTTATTTAAATATATCATCCGGATTTCATATTCAGATAAACTGAGGTAATGGATGACATCAGTATGACTACAGTTATAGGTAACATGACGGTGTAATTTAGGAAACCACTCTTTTTACAAGAGAAAGGAAATGATAGAATTATTCTTATTGGTCCATTAAAAACAAAACTTCGTGAGACAACGTAAAAGAGAGCAGTAAAAAAATTGGTGTCACTATTTCAGTGCCCTTTAAATATTACTACTTCGATGTAAACATTTCTTATTCTGTAAACAACCTTGGAGAATTTACGAAATCCTTTAAAAATATTACATTATTTTTTATATTTTACTTTCCTTGTACTTCACATACTGTTTTGTTTTTGATAAAAGGCCTTTAAAAAAAAAAACGAAAAAATATTCTTTAATCAAGTGAAGCTAACAAAGTCCGTTCTTTATGTTTCTGAATTATTTTTACCTCTAAGTCACATTTTTCTGTTTTTTCGACTAGTGAAAAAGTTGAAATCCCAGATTGCTAAATTATCTATTATTTCATTTTTAACTATATCTCTGAACAGTAAAAACACACATGAAAATTCCTTCTTCAGACTCGAATATTTTCTGAAAATGAATATTATAAACTTAAGTGTGTTAAAAAATTACTGTTGTAAATTCTATCTACCTCAAGATATTACGATGACAAATTTAGAACTGAACTTTCAACCTGATTTCGCGAGTTTTGGACACGGCGAGTGTTACTAGTATGCAGATGGTGAGGGCGTCTTTTAATTTCGGCCCACTGCGGGCGCTTGCGTCGGTGGGCGCGCCGCCGCCGCCGCCGCCGCCGCCCCCGCTTATCGGAGGGGCGCCGGTGCTCAGCGGCGTGTGTCCGAGATACATGAGAGGGTAATTATTGTTCGGTGGGAAATTGCATGGCCCCGATTCTTTTATTTCAACTGCTCTCATGCGTCAGAATACTGGTTTTTATCAGATTACTCGCGTTGAGCCACATTGGATCCTTTCCACATACTACGCATGAGAAATCGGTTAGTAATATTATTCTCTGTTTATTTTGTAAGTTATATCCAAGTCCATGTATGACATTGTTTAGTAGTGGTTACTTGATCTTTTGTACGGGGAAGGTTGTGGAAGATAAAATCTGATAATATTTCACGGTAATTAGTTTTTAATGCTATTCCCCTGATTTATCTCAAAATGTGATTACCCCACGGACACGAAACCGACAGGTTTCGACCGATGTTTTTTTTTTTATTTTGGAGAGGGGATTTTAATACAAGGATATTTTTACCAGCAGACGAGTTCACTTTTAAATATTAACTTTATAAATTCATGCTGGGAAATCATATTTTTCCTCGTAATAACTTTCTTTTATTCGACCATCATTGCCCAACTACGGTGCATGTATGGCAAGTAAAATACAGTATTTAATAATGTGTTAGAAACGTTACGTGCTCTATGCAGCCAAGTAAATTTAATAAAGCACAGAATTGCGGTCGTAAATACATTAAAAGTTAGCTGAAGAAGACTTACGCGGTCACAATGGCATCTTTTGTCTCCACGCGCTTAAACCTGGCCCGCAAAAAGGTTCCGCTAACTTGAGATCCCGCCGCCGCCCCCGCCCGAATCTTTCCTCGGAGGATCGCGCAAAGAAAGGCTCCGTGCGGCGCGCAATCTCGGTGCACGCTCAGTCTTCGCCACATCCAGCCCGGGCGGGGCCGGCGGCGCGCCGCTCCTCATCTAGGGGGAGAGGTCTTTAAATATATATGAAAAAAGGCCCAGGGCTCCTTTTCGCGGTGGCGGCGGCGGCGGTTTCGCGTAACGAAAGCGGGGCGGCGGAGGTGAGGGGTGGAAAGGGCGAAGTCGGCCCTGCCCGCTCGTGAAAGCGCTTTCTTTCCATTCAGCGCAGGCCCTAAACGGCGCACGCTCCCCTCCTCCGCGCCCCGCCCCCTCGCGCAGTGGAAGGGATGCGAGCGGCCGCGCGCCTTGCTTCTGCCTTGTGCCTTCGCCGCTGCCCGCGGCGCCGTGCGCTCCCCTTCGCTTTGCGTCGGGCGGCCTCGCCGCTGTCGTCACTTCTTCGGGCTGCTGCGACAACCACATATGTAATTCGCAGATTTCCTCCTTTCTCTTCTTATTCCTCTATTAGCGGAGCTAGACGTTGATTTGACTTATTTCTGTCAACAAAAATAGCAAAAACTGTATGTGACGTAGGAGTATAATCTTTATTTTCCCTTTTGTGAGAACCCACACACCACACAATGGTATGACATTGGATCACTGTCTTCAAAATACTGTGTAATCACTTTCTGGTTGACTATCAAATCAGTTTTTTCGTTCATTAATTCCCATCTGTCATTTAGAAAATCTGCTAGCTCTGCTCCTATCCATCTTTTCCCAAAAACCTTTTATAATTATATTTATTTCTCCACCAATCACCATTCTCTCGGTCTAATTGATTTAAAAACTCCTTATTCCGTACCTTCAACTCATTTCGTTCGTTATTCCTCTTTCCCTCTTCCTGTCTTCCCATCTTCTGCTTGCTCGATTCAACCGCTGCCACGCCCCCCAACGCCTGCTCGTGAACGCAGCGCCGTTTTGCGCCGTTCGGAGAAGTTCGTCGACTCTCCCGCGGGAGCCGGGCGGAGAAGGAAGAAGGAGAAAAAGTTGCCCAACTTTCGGCGCCGTGGCTCGTGCCTCCGCCGCGCCACAGGCACACCTTTGTGCTGGCGCAAGTGATAATGTGTCCGGAGGTACAGAGCACGAGTTTCTCGAGTATTAAGAGTCTAATGCATCACAACTTGCGGGAATTAATTCAAATTCAGCTCACCCCCCATACAGCCGCTTCTAGAGCTTTTGCGATCCCATTTAGTTTTGTACGAAATCTCTTGTGTACTTTGCTTTTTGAAGTAAAGATTATTTTTGTGTTTCGTATTAAACCGGAGTGCACGTCAATTACTTTCATGTGACTTCATATGTCCAGATATTAAAACACATTGTAAGAACATTATGTTTGAGGTATTGTGTGATAACAATTATGAGAATCAGTGCAACGTTCTCGTATTTGTGCACTCAACTTGAATACTAAAAATTATGAGATGTTTACAACAATTATATTTCAAAGTGGAAAATTTTCTTGTTCTTTGAGAGCTAGGAATTTTATTTGAATTTCAATTCCGTGTCTCAAAATATCGCCATTAGGAACAGAGAGTATTTTTCAGCAGTAACATAAGCAGAGAACGTTTTCATTCCAAAATTTGTTGAGAAATAAACATGAATTATGCAATTTGTATTGAAAGTTATTTAAAAAACGAAATGTCAATGTCTCATAATCTCTATAAAAACGTGGATTCAGAGTACATTGCTGTACGCGTTCGGCATTTTTAAACATTTTCTGTCAAATAGAAATAATTATTTTAATTAATAAGATGCTTGTTACGTTTATTTAATAAGAAGTAAGATAAAAGTAAATTTCTATTACACAAGGGTCTACAGTATCGAGTAACACTGGTTCAGAAGATGGTTTTACACATCACTGCAAGCAAATCCGAGTAAAGAAGTTTTTAGAAGCACACACGTTACAGAAGTACGTCCCTCCTTGGACCTCCCATGCAGACGCCGCATGGGAAATTAATGTAGGAGCTTTATTACAAAACTTTCTCCAGCGACACTCTCATCTTCATTTTGTTCGAAAACTGGCAAGGACGCGCGCTGCTCTTCATGAAAATCGGTCGCGCGACTCTGCTGAGGTTTTCTTGGACGCGCGCCAGCGGCCCTGATGTTTGGTCCCTTCTGCAGCGAAGACTCCTGTTGATACATCGGACGGGGCACTTCGAGAATCACTCGCTTCCATTTGGGGGAATCGAAGTATGTATCTCCCGAGCGTCGTCACACAACTTCGTACTTTCTTTGTGCGGTTTCTCAGTGATAGTTTCTCTGACCCGCTGACCATGGAATAAGCACGGTCGCTGCACTTATCTTCTGTTTTGGAGGTGCAGCGGTCGATTCCACTCTCCGCTGACCAATCTTATGCTCCATTTTGCTCAGTCGATTGGAACCGTGCTTTCTCAAGCGAGAAGGTTGTTGCGCACGCTCAGGCCATCTCGGTTCAGAACGCTTCGGCGGAGGAAGTGGGTGTTTTCTTTTCTAAGAAAAAAACATTGTCTTCGGGGCTTTTGTCAATTCCTTCTCCTTCAAGTTTTCAAGCACTTAGATTATATTTTCATATTGTTTCAACTCTTTAAGAAATTTTGAAACTGAAACAAAATTATTGGTTTTGTTGTTTCATGTTTTTACTTGTAGAAAATGATTGTCGTTTATAGGAATGTCAACAATTATCCTGTCATTTTTTATTGTTATATTAAGGGTTTAACCTTTGATCATTTTAAAGAATGTTATCGTATTTTTCGTGTTTGAAGAAAAAGTAATTAAAAATTTTGCAAAGAGTACATCGTAATAAAATTTTCATTATTTTTAAACTACTTATTTGCAGACATGTTTAGTATATTTTCACATCCTACATCCAGGCTACCCTCTTTGCAAACAGGAAGATGTTCCACCCCCGATGGTTTTCAATTCACCATTTCGTGTGTATTATATCAGTGATGTTTCGATGGAAATGTCAAAACAGAGTGTGATATCTCTGTTCTGTCTGCAATCATCATACAGCTACGCCTATCGATGGAATAAACTGTTTACAGTTATTCATGTTTCCATAAGGATCAAAGGATCATAAAAGCAATAACAAGCAGTGAACTGTATGCAGAAAGATGTCTTACATATGTCAGTGGATCCAAGTTTTCTTTTCCTTCTTACTATTTCTGTGTCTACTTGTTTCCAAGTTTTCTTTTTTTTCTTTTACATCGTACACATTTTTCCTCTTTCCCCTTTCCCTCCTTAAGCGAAATTGCAGCCTGATGACACATGGCGACCGCTCTCGCGCGTCGTGGCTACAGAGCTCCTATCCTGTTATGCACGGCGTAATGGCTATCATCCGAGCGTTCCTTGGAAGCGATTGAATAAACAAGAGCTGCCTCCACCGCCGGCGGGGGGGCAGGGGGAGAGCGCGCGCCTTGATATCTGCCCCCCTCCCCTCCCCCGCACGCTGCACGATATCAGCGCCGCGGCGTTTAATTTTAAAAAACAAACACGCCGCGCTCTGTCTGTTTGCTCGCCGAGCTCTCGCGCGCGCCCTGTGCCGTCCCGGAGCGTCCCCTCCCCTGCACTCCCCTCCCCTGCACTCCCCGCGGCCACAGCCGCACCGGTTCGTTCCGGCGCTCCACCGCACTCGAG
The DNA here is from genome assembly GCA_011170035.1 of Teleogryllus occipitalis. Classification (NCBI taxonomy): domain Eukaryota; kingdom Metazoa; phylum Arthropoda; class Insecta; order Orthoptera; family Gryllidae; genus Teleogryllus; species Teleogryllus occipitalis. The sequence goes on along the minus strand of BLKR01002088.1, from coordinate 199,909 downwards.
CTCCCGCGCACTCGACCGCCCTCGGCCGCGCACGGCGCTGTCCTCGGCTTTTGTTTTGCGCTCTCTGCTCTTCGCACTCGTGCACCTTGCCTGCGGGGTTTCGGCCGATGTACCTTCGTGCGGCTTAGCAAGGAGGCTACGCTGTGCCACATTATGATTTGCAGTGGTAAAGAAACAACTGCCTTTCAGTAAACTCTTAATCTAAAATAACTTTCGATTATATGTTGTTCGTCGTATGTTTTCTTATTATACTCCTTGGCATTCATACTAGATTTCTACAGGGAGAGGTGGCTTAGGGCATTAATTGATGTAATTGCAGTGCATCTGACAGGAAGGTCCTAGGTTCGAGTCTCGACGGTGCCAGGATGTTCGACAGTGGCTTGTCAGCTAGGTCTAATTCAGTCGCATTCTAGTGGCCGGCTGCTCTGATAGGTAGTTTTCCGTTGTTTCTCCGATCAACACCAGGAGAATACCCGAAGCAGTACTCTAACAAACGAGCCACGGACTGCGCGCGATCTTTCCTTCCCCTTCCTTGCCCTATCCTCACCCCTTACTCGTCCCTTACTTACACACAATTACATGCACTACACTAACGCACATGTTAGGAGACAGATCGGGAGCTCAGAGGTTGTCCTGACTGGGGCGTTGCCCCGCTGGTGGGAGACACGTGGTTGAGGGGAAACCCTGTTAGCCGATAATAAGACGGCGCCGAATTTCACCATCCAGCGGGAGAAGATCATCGCCATCTCCCGAGGGAAAATATACACTACACTTACGGGACTAATGACTTTAGCACTTGACACGTCCGGAATCACCAATCAAGCAATAAAATACTCTTCCCACTAAATATCATTCTTCTGTTTAAAACTTTTTATCGTTCGCAGTCTCTCTTTTATTAGATTCTCGAACTCACGTTCTTCAATTTACTTAACTGTGACTTTTCATTCCTATCCGTCATCATGACACATATTGCTCACAAGATTCGTTTGTAATAGTTGCTTCCCCACCCTCTCCAATAATCTCGTCTTCTTCCTCTCCCCTTCCCCCTCACGTCCTAGGGCGCCGCCCACCTGTGCTGCGCCTTCAGACCCATGTCCAATCCACTGCAGCGGTCCCCGCCTCTGTGCTCGCCTGCCCATCCACGCCGCCGCACTCGCTTCGCTTGCCACTCGCTCGGAGGCGAAGCGATGCCCTCGGGGGCCTTCACATTTGCTCTCTTTGCTTTTAAAAACCGTACGGATTATCCTTAAATTATCTGCCACGCGCATATTTTTTGAATGTTGATGTTCCGTTATAATAAGAATTGATTGATTCTAATGTTCGTTTCGCTCTCCACTTCCGACATTTTGCCACCTGGGTCGGACCGCACCTCCCGCCCCTTTTTGGCATTGCCATTGTCATCTTACTACATCATGAGAAGTGGAGATTGTTACTCACCACGTTTCCCCTTCTCCTGTGACGAATCTCTTCCTCGAGGAAGAGCCACGAAAACATAGAAGTACCAATTTTATTGTCTGGAGTAAAATCGCCAAATCTTCTATTTCATATATAATTAAATAGGTACATTCCATTTTTTAAATGAGAGGAGCTACATTTCAACAGATATCGAAATCTTACACAGAGGATTATTTTAATATTTTCCAATACTCCTAAAAAAAGAATTAAAACAAATATCTCTCACACAATTATGCCTCTATTATCTAAAACAATGTTATTTTTTTCTAAAGACTACGGACAAAACTCGAATAGCATTTTTCCTTCGTTCATTAAGATTGATTCATTAATAATTAATGTTTTTCTGTGCCTACAAGCAGATTGACATTATTAGCTTGTGGAGATCCATCAAATACACACTAAATTGCCGGTCTTAAATATGCCTCAAATAAACGAACTGCAAAAAGACTTAGCTGCAGACACTCAATAGTATCAAATGTAATTGAAGAAATAAATACATCATTAGTTTCATCAAGTTGGGTATTTCGTTTTAGAGAAATTTAAAAATACGTCTTGAAATCCTTCACTATATTTTTTGAAAGAGAATAAAACGTTGCTTGTTGAACAACCGCGACTTATTTTAAGTGTTTTCTTTACGTTTTAGTTTTGTAATTAAACTTTCGTAGTCTGCACTTTTTTTCATCCTTTTGCCGTGTCATTGTCTCTATGTTCTCGTCTACGACAAATGGCCTCATTCTACTTCCCTTGTAAAGTGTAAAACCTCACTCGTGTAATTATACCACAGACATAAATATTTACTTAAAAACTAAGTTTGAACAGAGAGAGACAGAGAGGGTCAGAGAGAGAGAGAGAGAGAGAGAGAGAGAGAGAGAGAGAGAGAGAGAGAGAGAGAGAACATTGTTCTGGCCATTCATTCGCCAAGAGGGACTCCGCCGCAGAATTTATTTCCGCAGGAGATACCCCCGGTGAAAATAAAATCCGAGAAACTAGCATTCTCTTGGAGAGGGGCCACTTGAGCGTCTATGAGAATTTAATGAATAACATTTGTTCTCCCGGTCGTATCTGGTTTCATCTCTCGGCTGACAGCCGCTCGGCTCCAAAGCCGCGCCGCGGGCCATCCGATTCCCAAAGAGAAGTCCGATCACGGCGCCTGTTTCGCCTCGACACGTGGCAGCCGCCTCTCCCCCTCTTCTTGCTTTCCCTTTCTTTTATGTCATCGCTACCAGGGTTGCCACGTGGTATGAAATGCCGACATTAGTCTCGTTCCAGAGGTATTTATCTGCAATACTGCGAACTCGTATAATTTGTCTATGTTACGTTACCAGCGTTTCGGCATACGAATGGTGCCTCAATACGTTTAAAACTAAGTAAAATATTATCTGCAATTACCAAACAATTTTCGGTGTCAAATTATTGCTACAAACCATCATTAATGGATTTAATAATAATATTAATAAATTTAGTAATATATACAGTGCCATAAAAGTATCAATACTGTTTTTTATTGTTCTTTAAGCGACAAAACTTCTTCAGTAATTCTAAGTCTTTTACATAGCTATCTCAAATGTGCCACTGAATGACTAATTTTAAAACATCTTTCAAATTGTATCCCTTTTTATTAACCGAAGAATAATCTCTTGCTGTTTGTGTTAATATGTATTATTTTTATGCAAAGAAATAAGAAATGTTGTTAATTGCCTAAGAATCTGTTTCGTTATGAGGTTTTTCGTTGCTTCCTCTCGCAAGCCCATACGCATCCGCATTGTGTGGCTCGGTTGGGTTCGAAGCAAGAGCCCCTGGCGGAGGAGGGGGCCGGGAGGGGGAGGGGCAGTGCCCAGCCACCTCTGCACGCCGCGCACGTCCGCCCTCGCCAGCGCCATCTGTCGGGAGGGGCGTGCATGGACGCACGCTTGCTTTGCGTGGCGGGTGCCCTGCCCTTACGCTCTTTGCTGGAGAGCCTACGTTCCTTTCACTCGGCCGCCGCTCCGCGACAAACAATATTTACAATATCGGTTCTGTCGGATGTTGGTCGTATGATCTCCTCTTTTCTCTTTTGTGATTCTTTCTGAAAGACAATTTGTTTGATAAGTCAGTTTCAGTTTCTCTCTCATTTTCTCTTTTCGTTTCTTTTTCGTCTTTTTCTATTATGTGCCGTTTATTGTTGTCTGTATATTTATTATTTCAATGTGCTTTTAGGTTTACTTGTTAAGTGTGCCATCATCTTCAATGTTTTGGCTCACGTTTCTTTTCAGTTGATTCATGTTGAATAACTAACATTAGTGATATCTTTTTTTTACCAAGTTGACAACTACGTTGTCTCTCTTCTCGTACAGTTTTTCCCACTAAAACGGTATTTTTTCTTCATCTCTTTAATTATAACACAATATTTAGAGAAGTTCTTACCTCTTCACCCCTTGTATGCTTTTTGTGGGTTTGTGGGCATATTTCTCTTGCTAGTACTTTCCTCACAAAATTGTATTCGTAATATCTAGTTTTCCGTCTTCTCTGCTTTTGTATTGCGTCACCCCATTCATCATTTATACTTCAATTTTCTTTATCTTCTCATTTCTCTGAACTTTTGCAAAACATTCAATCTCACTCCAAGCCCATTCTACTCTCGTGTGTATCCCTTTCGGCTCTTTCTTCCTTTCCACATGGTGTCCCAGACCATTCATCTCCGCCCGCTCTGGTCCGGCGCCCTCGCGCGGACTGTCCCTCTCCCCCTGCCACGCCCCCGCCCCCCGTCCCCCGTCCCCCCCTGCGCCGCGCCGCGCCGCACCCCGCGACGCTTAAGCGACTTTCCATGCGGAGGCTCGCGATACAGCGGAAGTTGCTCCGGGTCGTCTGGCTGCCGCTCGGAATTTTCCTGTCGTTAGTCGCCTGACGAGATATTTATGGTGGCTGCGGACCCCCCGCCGCCCCCGCCAGCCTGCACCGCCATCCCCACAGCCCCGCCGCCCTCGCCACAACCACCGCTGACGCGTCGCTGCAGATGCAGCAGTATTTTTTTCGAAATCGGTGGATCTGTTTTATCAACCGCACACGCGGACGCAAAAACGCGGTAATGCGGCCAGAATAATCTTGTGTTCGGTTCATGGGATTTTAATGACTCGGGTGTATTTATTTTTAAAAAATCAATCTTCTGTGAACTATCAGTTTTATCATCTGCGTCGACTTCAAAGCGACCACGATGCGGTGGTGGGGAGGCCAGAAAAAAAGTGAACAACAGAGCGCCGTAATGCGCATACGAGTAAAACAGGCCTTTATTCACGTTCATGCGATTTTAACGACTCGACGCCGAGTATCTACCTTCGAAATCTCTGTACGCGGGTCGTGTGTTTTTTGTCCACCTCGGCCACTGCCACCGCCACCGCCGCCACCGCCGCCACCGCCGCCACCGCCGCCGGGCCCTCGCCGCCCGCGCTCCTCTGCCCGCCGCCGCCCCCGCCCCCGCCCCCGCCCTTGCTGCGCCTTGGTTGAACCGTGTTTTATCAGCTATTTGTCGTAGGGAGCGCGCAGTAATGAGTTGGAAACTGTTTGTTTCGTTCTTGCTTGCGCTAATGGCTTTGACTGAGCGCGGTGTCCGCGCGCCCCCTGCCGACTCCGCCTCTCCGCTTCCGCTCCCGCCCCGCCCATCCCCGCCCCGCTCCTCCCCGCCCCCTCCGCCCCGCCCCGGCGGTTCGGCGGGCGTGCTTCCCCAAGACTTGGCGTTGGGCAATCGATAGTCGCCCTAAGTGAGAGGGCGCGTATGCGGTTGGAGCCACAAGCGAGGAGGTGTCTTGGGGTTCCACTCGTTGGGAAAAGGAAAGTGCCAAAGAGTTAACTGCGAAAATTGCTAAAATTAGGACTGAGGAATACTGAAAATATAAGATTCATTCTCACTGTGAAGGTAGATGATTCAGAGGAAGAATGAATGGGAATTCCTATTGAGTAAATGTTGATATAGTAATGTGCAGAGTTTAGTGCAACGTCTGCAAGTGAATTAATGAACATAAGAAATCACTTCCTCACAATGATTCTCACAGTGTTAGAGCGCAACATTCTTCAGATTTTTATGACAGTGTCCGTGCATTCTAAAGACTGATTTTTAGGCATATTTATTACTATTCTAGTTTGATTGCCATCATTAATTTGCATCACCCCATTTACGTCAGGAACGAATTTATATTGCACGGAAGATGAAATACGCTTAAGTAATAAGTGGTAAAGGAATGTTTTTTAACTGTTTAAGCGGTCGGCTTCTTAACAATGTTTGTACACATTTCCCACTGCTTGGTGAGTAAATACAAAAGAAGTTAAGTGATGTAACATTTTCATGAATACACACGCCGAAAAAAGGCACTGGTTCCCACTAATGGTAGTTTTACCACGAATAATGGATGTGTGAATAAATATGTTCTTAGTTCTTGTTTTACGTTAGACAGTGCAACAGAATTAAACAGTATTCTTTAACTACCACCTAATATGTTTATCCAGTGGACCGTAAGTATAATCAATTATTCAAGACAACGCCGAATCAATGCGACTCTGAAGTGACTGCAGAATAATGTGACATGCTCGCAAAAGACAAGTACAAAAGCGATAATTTTACTCGGTTAGAATATAATTTTTATTACTTTTTCCCAGTATTTCATTTTAGAAATTCATCAATATTTCAGGTGAATACTTCACAAACAACTATAAATCATCAACTGGTTATTCACTTCAAATTCAGCGTAAATGGAACATTCTTGACAAGAATACATGAAAACGTTACATCTGTAACTCCACAGAATCCTTGGTAAAATTCTGACTGGGACATTATTGAAATGCTACGAAACAAATGAACAGAAAGGAAAACAACTTCAAATAAATCTGATACAATTTTCGGAAGAAACGACTATGAACAATATTGAAAAAATACATAACTTTAAGTCACAGAGTATTAATGTTTGAAATCTTGTACTACTAGGTTATTAAAGTACCAAAGGTTATTAAAGTAGCCGCGTGCACAGGGGGGGTAGGGCAAAGAGGGCGTGAACTATCTGAAATTTTCAAAAGGAGACTTGTAACCTCACTTAATAAAACATATTTCTGTAAATATAATTCCTAATTTTCCCCATTTTTAAGCTGGTATTTTAGGGAGCTGATACCTGACATTTGGGAAAGAGGATTTCCGAAACCATCTGACAATCCTGTAAATGGTTCAACATAAAAATCAATTGTATTTATTAATTGCGTCATTTAAGTGATGATTTCATTCTCCTTGTGTATTTTATTTTCTTCCTAGTAAAGTACGTTATAAATAAATAAAGAATGTTTAACGGAAAGGGTGATCAAGAGAAGGCCAGAAATATAATTGGCCTCCCTCTTGTATTAGGCTGCGCACGTGTCTGGCTATTAGGTACCATAATGTTTTGAATTTACACATGCGCATCGGTTCGCGAATGTATCGCCTCCAGCAGACGGAGCCTCCATGGGCGGGTGGAGGGGGAGGAGGAGGCAGTCGACCTTGGCAGCGGGGGCGGCGACGAAGGCTTTGATTGATTTTTTTCGTGTTTCTTGGCGCGTCAACTGCTTTGGTCATTAGTCCCGTGAGTGTAGTGCATGTTTTTTCTCAGGAGATGGCGATGATCTTCCCCCGCTGGATGGCGAGATCTTGCGCCGACCTACCGTCGGCTAGTGGGGTTTCCCCCCAACCAGGACTCTCCCACCAGCGGGGCTCCGCCCCAGCCGGGACAAGCTCTAAGCTCCCGACTATGCACTATGTGGTAGTGTAGTGCATGCTAGTGTAAGAGTGTGTGTAAGGGGAGAGGATAGAACAAGGAAGAGGAAGGACAGATCGCGCGCGGTCCGTGACCCGTTTGGTAAGATACTGCTCCAGCATTCGCCTGGTGTTGATCGGAGAAAGCACGGAAAACTACCAATCAGAGCAGCCGGCCGCTAGAATTCTCCTCCAGACAGCGACTGAATACGTCCTAGCTGGAAAGCTAGTGACGAACATCCTGCCGCCGTGGGGAATGGGGACCTAGGACCTCCCGGTCAGAGGCGCTGCAGTGAATCGGTTGATGCACTGAGCGACCGCTCCCGGTACGACGAAGGCGAGGGCGGCGCCACCGCTCCCTGAGGCGCGGGACGAGGGGCATGAAGGGGGGGGCGGGGGCGACTGGCTCATCGCTCATGCGCCGGAACGCCGTCATTTCCTCTGACGCCGGCGCCGCAAAGGGCGCGGATCACGTCCGGCGCCTCCGCCCGCGCCTCGGCTCCCCTCGCTCTCCCCTCGCCATCCCCCCCCGCGCCAGACACCATCGAAAGCTCTGCCTTGCGCCTTCGGAGGTGGACTTCGCTCGCACCCATGCAGAGGGTCACGTACCGAATATGGATGTGTTAATTTTAATTGATCAAAAGATTTAAATGCTATTAGAATTGGGTTTTATAAACTTTTTTAATTATTTACTTGGCTGTTTTTGGTGGTTGTTTTTTAAGAAAATCAAATGTAAGCCACTGCATAAAATATAACTAATTTATTTGACATTTTAAAATGTACAACGTTTCATGGCTACACGTGACCTGTTCGGCAGGCCAACTTTTTGAAACATTAATTCAAAAGACACATTAATTGAAAAATCTTTGCCGATAAAATTTCTGTATAAGAAAAAAGCATCACACAAGACAGGTAATATTGACCCACTTCTCTTTCCTTTATTGTAAGTACAATTTTTAGCAATGTGTAGCTGTTACGCTAATTCAGATATAAATACGCCATAAGTTGACAATCAGATCTTTATCATTTATTAAAAGGCATTTGATATGAGGGCATTTGCCAAGATCGGAGGTCTGAGGGCCACTGCGAGGTTGTTAGATATCGTGAGGAGAGAAAGGGGGCAGGGAAGGAGAGCAACTGTCGAAGATAAAGTATTAAGATATTGTTGCTAGTTGTAATGAGGAATTATACGTTCTAATTTTAATTATAATATTATTGTACGCTTTCATAAAAGACCTAATTCAACTGTTTGGATATTGAATTTAGTTTGTTTCAGACAGTCCTTATATTACCACATTGTTCTTTGATTCTGCATTTGATTTTACGTTTGTTTGGGCCTACGTATCAAATTTCAGTTATGACAATTAATCTTACCTTTACGCTGTATGAATGGCATCTTTTCAAAACATATAAAATTTAAAATAAACAAACGAAATTTTATGTAATTACTTGACATGCGTATGTGTGGAAGTCTTAAAGAACAGGAACCAATAAAAGCCAATTAATCTATGATTCAGATCAATAATCTCCAGCTATATTTTATAATAACATTCCGATATTTTGATACTTTATGTTTAACGGATAAACGAATTAACGGATTAACGAATAAACCACGGTTTGAGTCTGTTACATTTAGTAGAAATACAATCGGCGGCTTGGCGATGCAGGAGCTTGGGCGAGTGCGCTTAAATACATGGACACAGACTGAGTGTGAGGATTCCGCGTAACACAAGCAGGTTTTCAGTTGTTTGTGTGGCATAGGGGAAGCATAATGTGTACATTCCCTGTAAACCTGAATTCCTTGTGTAGCAAGAAGTTTCGGTAACAGTTTAACAAGAGGTGAATGAAATACTCATACCATATTAGTTGTAATATCATCATTATTATTTAACTCAACTAGTACAAATAATTCGAAAAATTCTGTGCAATGATGTACCACTACTAGATGATACTTTCTCGGAAAGTAGAAAAGGTTTTTTGTGTTCGTTTAACACATATTTTCCACTAGGTGTGTTTTAGGCAGCTTTTATTACTTATCACTTCGAATATATTATTATTATTATTATTATTATTATTATTATTATTATTATTATTATTATTATTATTATTATTATTATTATTTTCTCAAGAATTTATCACTCAGATTTCAAGGATGGAGGGGCCTTCACGCATACCATATTCCTAGCTTTATATATTGAGTACCGTGCGAACAAGTTTTTAGAAAGACTGCCTTTTGAGATTTGAGAATAATTTGGAGGAGAAAAATCTTATTTTTCAAAATTCTACTTTATATTTTTGTTAACAAGAACAGGTGCAGTTGTGACAATTGATACAACTCAACAATCGTGAGCTTTTTTTATTATAATAAGAGGGGAAAGTACTTTGAAGTTTCTTCTTTTTCTGATTTATTGATGCTGTGGTCAACAGTAAAATAAATAGTGGCTGTTTTCTCTCTGTTTTTATTATTATTATTATGAATAATAATAATAATAATATAAATAATAATAATAATAATAATAATAATAATAATAATAATAATAATAATAATAATAATAATAAAACTACGAGTCAACGATACATGTACAGCGGTATGAAATTCATCTTGTCCTTGTCCCCACGCTATTTATTGAAATTCAGACTTCTGTTTAAAACCACTTTAAATCATTTATGTAAATTATCTGCCAGGTGGGTTCATCTCGAGTATTAATAATTTCCCATCGCATTGGGAAGCCTGGGTGGGCTGTCTTCGCGGAGAGGGATTTCCGAGCATTCGGAGAATGTCACATAAATTTCTCCAGAATTTTTTGCGCCTTCAGAATTTTCATTCCAATTCAATAACTCAAAGTACTTCCGCGCTTTTAAAACTTCAACTTTCTTTATTATGCTGTTCATCACGACATGAAATACGACGTATGAAGAATAACGGCTACTGGCGTCAAGCGGAAATGTATGGATTGCAGAGCCTCTTAGAAGGACTCTGCAGCGCGATAAATGTAACTGTGGTGTTCTAGAAAGACCACAATACATGTCTGATGAAAAAATCGATGGCGTTGCCGTTAATTTACGGGTTTCTCGGAAATTTCAGATTTCCGATTGTAATCTTCAACCAAGAGTTTTTGCTCTCTAGAAGCACAAACACATTCCTTGTTTCAACCAGCAATTGGGCGCCTCTAAATATCTGGAACATCGGAGAGAAACAGAAGACTAATCTACTCACAAACGCACGAATGTCATTAGCAAGGAACGCGATAGAAATACAACATCAAAACTCATTCGACACGCCCATTACTACACAGTATTTCATTTGTTTTGAATGCTGGTAACTCCCACAGCAGGTGCGGTTGCTAGGCAGGGTTTTGAACGATCGGTTTCTTTTAAGACAGTTGACTTTGAGGGAACATGTATGTTTAAAAAGAGCTCCGTGCCTTTCAATATGTTACTCCCACAATACATTTCACCTCACCACATTAATTCACCTTTACATCCTTAATTAATATTGTATTCTAAAATATTTAAAAAAAAGTAAATTTGGGTGGATTTGTTTTAAATTTTCGGGGGTATCATGAAGTAAAGTAAATTATAAATTACCAACAGATATTGAGTGGGCTGTTGGCTTGATCAGAAAAACTATTTAAAAATATTGAAACCATGCCCCTCAGTGAAAGTACAGACACTGAGAAATGTTCCTCCTTCGAGATTTTATTGAAAGTATAAAATATGTGAGAATATTATTCGTATGTTTGTTTTTGCCTTCTGTGTGTATTTGATTGAGAGTGGGATTGTGTCGACTTTGTGACACCATTTGAATGAACTAAAATCTCGTGTCATATCTTCTAATGAATGTGAACAAAGAACATTTTATCTGTCATGTAGCTGTTGTGGGTTTGAGTAATTTCAGGCACATAGGTCGACGATGAAGAGATATTCCAGTGAAAGATAAAGCAAATTTCATTTGGAACGTAGTATTCATTTCGATGTTCTGAAAGCATTTTTTATTTCTCTAGAACTGCTGATATTCTGGTCTGTTTGACAAAGGATGATCATTAACTTGGTCAATTTGATGAACTTGGTCGTTTCGTTTGATATTTTTCATTTTTTGTATTTGTTGTTTCAGGAATGATATTTTAATAGTAAGAAATATTCATTTAATGGTAATACTCGAGCCAAAATCTTAATATATTCGTAACAAAATCTTGAATCTAAATTCCAATTTTCACTAGATCTAATTCAATTTTCTTCTCTCACAAATAATGATTTAATATATCAGAGTCGTCACTATTTTAAAGAGTTATGAGTTTCCTATTATTTTTCGTATTCCACTTTTGTAGTACCCGGAAAATATAGCAATGTAGCAGGAAAAAAGTAATTATTTTGACAGAAAAATTCGTTTATTTTTACAGGGGTTAGTAGGGTTATTAACCCATCATTAGCCGTACATTTCAATTAAAAGTGCTCTAAATGTTCCCCGAACTCGTGATATCTTGTTTAATTGAGATATATCCACGTGCCCATTTCTTATCTAGACATTCCATTGAAGAGACGTTTGAAAGAGCCTCAAATCTGTTAAAGAAATGAATAACCCAGGGAACGATGTCTATTGGAAGGGGTGAGGTTAGTTTCTTCTGGGATTCTTAGCTCTTTCTCCGAGGTGCTATGAAGTTCCCTGGGAGCCACCGCGGCGTGGGAGGGAGTCGACGCAGCGCCGCGCCTGCGGAGGCTTCTCTTCCGTCCATTACGACCCCAAACGCGCCCTGACGTCTCCATCGAAACCAGGCGAATTTTCCGCACGTGTTTCTGGAGGGCGCTCTGCACTTTCGTGCCGTCGACCCCGAGGGCGCATGCGCCTCCCGCCCCCGCCGCGCCGCGCCGCGCCGCGCCGGAGCGGCCTCCCTTAAAAATAATCAAATTCTGTTAAAACGGGCGCGGGACGGCGGGCGGGGGCGGTGATGTATATCGAGATACCTATCTGCAGGAGCGCACCGGCGCGGCGCGGCGCGGCGGGACGTGGCTGCGGAGTGCTCGGGGCGAAGTAGACCTCAGAGCTCTGCGTGAGCCGCCCCCCCCCCCAGTTCGCCCCAACCGCCCCCCCAGTCTCTCCGCCCCCGCCGCGCCGCCTTCGCCCCTGCTCGCCTAGCAGCCGCTACGGCCGCCCCGTGCAATTTGAAGCAGTATATTCTCTCCGTCTCATCCTTTGCATAGATATCGAAACGTTAGATCATTTGGGAATCCGAGCATGCAAATGACCCGTTATTTTCGTGGCTGCGGAGGCGGCCGCACAGGCGCCCGGCCGAGTCTTCTGTTGTTGGCGAGGTGGCTCTGGGGAGGGAGGGGGCACCCGGGCGGGGAGCGTGCAAATGGGCGGTGACGAAATCGAGCTGCAAAGCCAAGTGAACTGCGCAAATATTTGAAGAGCGATATGTGAAAATGAAGAAGAGGTGGTAGTGACTGACTGTAGTCGTGTAGAGCTAATAATAGTAAAGGTGCCTATGCCATTCACACCGACAGAGGAACATTCATTTTGCGAAATATATTGACCTTAAAATGACAAAGTGCGTTTTAAGTTGGCAAGGCGTTTGTGTATCAGACGAGAGCATCGTGGAGCTTAGGTGAGATGACCGCGGGGGAAGCAAAGGAAGAGAAGCAGCGAGGCGTGGGGAGTGGATGAAAGAATGCCGGAGCACAATGGAGAGGGCGGAGGGAGAGGCGTCGAACGGGGCCAGCTGCGCAGGGGCCGCGCGGGTGGGGGAGGGGGGAAGGGGGCGGGGCGCCCGGTGACGGCGGCGCGAGGAGCGCTATCCTCGCTGTAATCGTGAGAGCATTATACGGCGCCCGCTCGCTCCCGCCGCACCGCTGCCAGGCCTCGAGCGGAGCGCTGCCAAATCTCTGGGTTTGGCTCTGAGTCTGCGGATTACCTCGCCCGCCTAGGCGCTCACCCACTCACCCGCCCGCCGACCAACCGCCGCTCTCTCATCCGCTCTACCACGTCACCTGCTCCCCCACGCTCCGTTCTATCCCCGTCCGTTACGTCCACTGGTTTGCAAGACCAGCTAAGCAAAAACATAACTACGAAATAAATGCATGAAATTTAAAACAATCAATGGATGAAAACGGTAACCATAAATTGCACTTATCTTCCATGATAAATACTGAATAACTTAATATGTAACAAAATGAACTTGTTAATTTAAAAAAAAGGCAAAACAGTGCAATTTTGTACTACAATTTTATCCAGTCAATGTAATTGCTTAAATTATGATAAAATTACCAGAAATTTTCATTATATCATTATAAGGCACAGTGCCCAAAGCGATGAAGCCTTCATTCTACGATTCACAAATATCACAACAAAAGACATTAGGCCTCCTCTCATGAAAGACGTAAACGTTAAATATATACAAAATTGTCAGAAAAATACAGGCCTAGTGGAAAATGAGTATTAACTTTTGTGATATTTCCGTGAAAATTTTAATTTGTTATTGGTTCAACTCTTAACTTACAAATCATTGAATAAACATATTACGTTCGCTTGGATATATCCCCGCCCGCCCCCGCCCCCGTATGTCTCTCCACGGCGCAATGCCCTTGCTCCGTGCCAATCCCACCAGGTTCTCCCGCGCTTGCCTGCCCGCTAACCCGCAACCCCCCCTCGCCGCCACTAACATTACTCCACCACTAATCCAATTAAGAGCCGCAGAGGAAATTTTTGATTCCTTATCTCACAGGCGCAATGACGCGATTTCATTACAAGTTTATGGGGCAGAATCTAAGCCGCTTTAGTATGGAGGTTCTTTCCACAGTTGATGTCACATTTGTACACATAACATTGGTTTTATACGGCAAGGAGCTTTTATTTTGTGGGTATATACGTACGCGTGTGGGTAGATTTCGTTTACAATGTGGGTCGTGTATTGTGGTATTTCCGGCCTCACTACGGTTAATTGATCGATTGTTAGTCGTTTATTAAATTACTGTGGTTGGGGTAAAGGGATTATTTCGATGATAAATCCTCCAGTCGTCATGTGTACTAATGTTTTTGGATTAAGCAAATAAAAAATATAAATTTGTTACCGCAAGAGAGATTTTTTTGTGCTGGAGACACATTTGTTGTCAGTCATGAAAAATGTATGAAAAATTCATCATATTTTTGCTTTCATTGGACACTTGCAGTACGAGAAAAATTCACATTATATTTTAGTTTAGGGTGTCTAAGTAGTCTAAGAATAATAATGAGAGAAAAAATAGAGAGAAAGCATAGACTTACCTAAACCATATTTTATAATTACAGGAAACGCATTAACATTTTTTAACTATGATTATTTGTAATTGTACACAGATTTTGTTTTGATTAACACAAATTCGAGCGGGAAAGTTTATGGTGATGTAATTACAGTATTTAGTCCTTTTTAATCGCATATAGACAGATTCAATACAATGTGTCTAGCTACTAGCGAATGGGATGAGGGACAAATTTAATTAAATATCTCACCGTGAAATGAGGATATTAACGGAATTTTGGAATCAGAGATTCAGGTAATATGTACAAATCAAAGTTTTTATATCAACATTTCGTAATATATTCTCATAAACGGTTGTAAAATTTGAGTTATAACCATCTCATTATAATTCCTTTGATCATTACGCAAGAATAAGTATGTCGCTTAAAACCGCACTTTCAGTCCCTCGGTTAAATTAGCATTACCTCCTCGCCCAATAAGCTTTAATTCCGCTCACGTTGAACAAGAACGACCTTGACCCGAGGATTTCCATACAGAAGCCCCGGGTCGTGAAATAAAGAGCTGCAGAGCCCCGCGCAGCGAAAGCACCCGGCGCGGCGCGGCAGCCACGCGGCGCTCCGCTGGGACAGCCCGCAGAACAGCGTCCGCGGCGGCGGCGGCGGCTATCGCCCCGCACAGCGCCCATTCCGAGGGCGAGCGGCCGCATCGGGACACACACCGGTGCCCCGCCCCGCCCCGCCCCGCCCCGCCCCGCCCCGCCCCGTCTCGCTCCGACCCTGCCACGCCTCGTGCCACGCCTCAGGCCCCGCCCCAACCCGCCGCGCCCCGCCCCGTCCCGCCCCGCCCCGCGCTTCATCCGCGCCTTGCCTCGCCCCGCGCCCCGCGCCCCGCCCCCTTTCTCGCCCTCACCCTGCCACACCACTCCTCCACCCCGCGCCCCGACCAGCACCTCGCCTCACGCCCCGCCCCGCTCCACGCTTCGCGCGCGCCCTGCCACGCCCCGCGCCCCGCCCCCTTTCTTTCCCTCACCCGCCACCCCTCCACCCCGCGCCCAGCCCCGTACCTCGCCCCGGTCCACGGTCCGCGCGCGCCCCGCCCCCACGCCGCGCGGGACGTGCTCGCCGACCGTTTAGCAGCGCCCGCCCGCGGCGCAAACGGCGCCGTTCCGCGCCCGCAGCGCCGGCCGGCCGGCGGAGCGGGACGGCCACGGGGCGGGGCGGGGCGTGGGCGGCGCCGGTGCGTAAATTCGGCTTAAAGAAGTTCCCGCGAGGGCCGCTCGGATTAGAGGCGTCCGGAGGATGTTTCTTTCCGGTCGCGTGGCCCGCGCTGCTGTTTCCCTGCCCCGCCCTTTCCCCAGCTCGCGGACCGCCCTCCTCGCCCTCGCCGGGCCGACGTGCCGGAGGCTAGGCCCGCTATCACCACTGCTATCCCCGCCGCCACTAACGCTGGCGCTGTGATTTCGTTCGCTCTCGTAAGTCGCTTCCACCAGCGGTTCTTTCTCACTATCCTCTCAGCATCTAGGGAGTCCAACTGGAAGTACTGTTCAGTGCTCTATTTCGTAAAACCCTGCTCAAGGTTACGTTATTATGTCTCGTTTATGTTGCAATCAAAATTTTGATTATGATATGATTTCTACTGCACTTTATGAATACGAATCCCAAAATAATATAATTCATAAACATTAATAGCATGTAAATAAGTATTGTTCACTACGAATTTAACAAAAAAATACATTTTCAAATCTGAAATTAAAATTTGTTGCGTTGGTAACCATGTCGGTCTGAATAACCGATTGTATCGATTCAGTGATGATGGCCAATGGGTCGCGAGTTGAAAACACGTCAATGCGTCGAGGACGCTTCTGGTTGATATGTTCCAGTCACGAAAGAGCCCACAAGGACATTTGATCCTGTATGTTAGTCCAAGAAAAGTAAATGTTAACTGAAGCTGATATATATTGACATAACCATAAAAACGAAAAAAATATTTTTTATAATTACCGTTAGGAAGTTTCACATAAACTTCTGTAATAAAAACCTTAATTTTATTCTTCATTATGACCCTTAATAAAACATTAAGCGTTCATAACTCAGATGAAATATTAGATGGTTAGTTACAAATGCTAGGGGTAGAGGAAACGGCAGAATCTCGAGAAAACATACCGGGAAGCCGTTGTGCTTTCCACAAATTTCGCATGAATCGATCGACTGGTGTCCGCACCCAAGTACTCAGAACCGAAAGTAGCGGGTCTGACCACTGCTTCCAAGGAGCTGGAGAAAATCTGTCTGAACAGCGTCTTCTCCGTTTCGCAGAGAGGCGTGGAGGGGGCGGGGGAAGATCCCTCCACCCACGACGGCGCTGCTCGTTTCCCCGCAGCCCATTTCCGGCGCCGCTCCATCTTCCGCGCACGCCCGGCGTCATCGCCGCCCCGCCCCTCCCCCCTCCCCGCACTCTCCACTCACTCAGCCTTCCTCCGCTCGCTCCGCTCGCCCCGCCCCGTCTCTCTCGCCCGTCGCACCCCGCCCACCCCGTCCCGCACTGTCCTGCCCTGACCCGCCGTGTACAGCCACGTTCCGCACGGCTCAGCAGACACCGCTCACTCTAACGTGTCCCCACTAGTCCCGCCCCCACTCATCTGCCCGTCCTGCCCGTCCCGCCCTGCCTGTCTCATCCTGCCCGACCCGCCCTGCCCGTCCAGCCCCGTCCCGTGTTGTCCCGCCCTGTCCCACCCCACCCCGGCCACCCTGCCCAGATCAGCAGACACCGCTCACTCAAACTTTCCTCCACTCGTCCCGCCCCGTTTCGCCCTCCCGTCCCAACCCGTCCACCCTGTCCGCCCTGTCCGCCCTGTCCCGCCCTATCCCTTTTCGCCACGCCTGCCCGTTTCGGGCAGACACAGCTCACTCAAACGTTCCTCCACCTACCCTGTCCCCCTCGTCTTTCTCCCGTCCCGCCAGTCCACGCCCCGCCACGCCCGGCTCAGCAGCCACCGCGTACACAAACGTTTCTCCATCCTTTTCCGCCTCCCATCGCACGAACCACAACCAAGCGACTCATCGCTCCGGTTCCTTGCTTTGCATTCTTCGCATCTACGTGGCATTTAACACCTATTGTAGAAGCCAAAGTGCGTCCACAGAATTGTCGTAATAAAAGCAACGAATTATGAAAACACTAGGGAAGTGAAGCATCGAAAACATATTTAGGGATAGGGTTGACATTTGTTGTTATTCTTAAGAGTTTCAGGTTTTAAATCCTGATTATTACATAATGGAACTACTAAGATTATGCAACTGTTGGGGAAGTACCCGGGTGCATGAAATGTTTCGATGTTGTTTCTTTGTTTTCATTATCTGATTCTGTCTTTGCTACATAAGAAGCCATTACATCGTCGAGATTGTCGTGAAGCCAACAAAGCAATTATCGCCTCTCGTATGACGCAGAGTCTTCTCTTGATGGACAATAGGCTTTAGAGTAGGGCATAATGCTAAAGAAGAAGAACATGAATAATACGGATACTTAGAAGAAGAAGAAGAAATTGTGGAAGAAGAAGAAGAAGAAGAAGAAGAAGAAATTGTGGAAAAAGAAGAGTAGGAAAAAGTATAAGAAGAATAAAGTAGAAGAGGAAGATTAAAAATAGAATAGAAGAAGGATTTAGAAAATGTAGTAGTATTAGAAGAATAAAAAGTAATAATAGTAGTATAAGAAACAAACCAGTTTTGTATCAGATCATTATTACATTTTCTTCCTCACCATCATTCCATATTCCCTGTTTCCATGGCTACATTTTCCTGTATTACATAATTCCTTCTTCGTCCACCGAAATCGTTTCATAAAAGAAATTTCACCACATCCATTTCCTCCTCAACTAGCTTTCTTGAAAATGCTTCATCTGAAATCACGAATTCAGTCTCTCCAAGTGTCATGCATCAACTCAAGCGCACAAATCTTCTCAAATCTGCCCATTCACTTTTCCACGTCCTCTTTCCCCGCCGCTTCTTCCTTCATCCCCCGTGCCTCGCGCACGGCTTGAATCCACCATCCCCCCGCCGCGAAGACGTCTCCTCTGGAGCGCAACGGAGAGGCCCGCGGGCAGCGTAATCCGCGCGCGCGGTGAGCAGGTGGGCGGGCGCGGGCGGCGTCTCCGGCTCATCCGCCCCCGGCGGCGCGGCGCTCGTAATGCGCCCAGCGGGGCGGCAATTTCCCTTAGGCCCCGGCACTTTGCATACATATGGAGCTGGTGGAGGCGGCGGGGCGGGCGGAGGTGGCTGGGCGGGGCGGAGGCGGCGGGGCTGGGGGAGGCGGCGGGGAGACGCGGGGCGGAGGCGGCTTGGAGGGGCGGAGACGGCAGGGTGGGGCGGAGGTAGCTGGACGAGGCGGAGGCGGCGGGGCGGGGCGGAGGCGGCGGGAAGGGACTTAGCGGAGGCGGCTGGGTGGGGCGGAAACGGCTGGGCGGGGAGAAGAGGGGGCTGAGCGGGGCTGAGGCGGCTGGGCGGGGCGGAGGCGGCTGAGCGGAACGGTGGCGGCGGGGCGGGGTGAGGAGAGGCGGAGGAGGCGGGGCGCGGACGAAGCGGTGGAGCGGGGCGGGGCGGAGCGGGTCGGGTCGGGACGAGACGGGGTGGGACGGGGCGGGGCGGGGGAGAAGACGACGGAGCGGGGCGGAGACGGCGAGGAGGGGAGGGGCGTGGCGGAGGCGGCGAGGCTGGGGCGGAGGCGGCTGAGCGGGGCGGTGCCGGGCGGGCGGAGGCGGTGGGGTGGCGCATGGCAGGGCGGGGCGGTGTGGCGAGCAAGGATGCCCGCCGTCGGGAGGCGGCAGCGGTGTGGGAGGGCGGCGCGCCACACACAGATTGCGGCCGCGCCGCATTGCCACGGCGAGTGGCTTCGGTGACGGTGAGACGGACGGCGGCGTTGCGACAAGAGACGGCGCTCAAATGAGGGGAGGATGGCTGACCGAGAGCAAAATTTTGTGTAAATGCCGATGTACGGAATGTGGATGGAGGCTGGAATGGAAGGATACTTCCGGCAGCACGATTTAATTGTAATGTAGCGACAGTACTGTTGGCAGTGTAGTGACTGGATAGGATTTGCCTTCCACAACAGCATCAATATGACTGATAGTTATTTCGAGATACTTGCAATTATAAATTGATATTATTACCATTGTCATTAGCAATTATCAATGTCTTTTGGCCATAGTAATGGCAGATAATCTGTTTACATTTTTTCGTCCAGTTAACAATTATTTTGTTAGCTTCGAAAAACTAAGGAAGAGATATCAAATCACAATTTTGTGGTTCCTTCTTCTTTCAGAGAAATGCATTTCCTTCAACATTGCAAGTTCACCATTACCATCTTCATACCTTATCAATAATTATTTCACCATTTTTTTACCATTGACATTCGGTTTTTGTAATTCCGAGATACGATTTGATATACACCGTCGTTCGAAACACTGCAAGGCAAGTACTACTGGTTGCCCTTCGCAATCTGGCGCCGTGCGTCGTGTCTCGTCGGCAGGATTGCAGGCGCCGCGGCAGCGATTTCAGGGCGAAGGCGGCGGCGGCGGCGGCGGGGCGGCAGTGAGCAGCGGGGGCGGCGGAATGAAGCAGGCGCCGTGGCGTAGGCGGCGCGGCGTCGCGGTCTCCAGCCGGGGCCTGGGTGAGGGGCGTGGCGGGGACGGGGCGGGGCGCGTCTCCGCAGAGCGCTACAGGCGCAGGCACTTAACATGCGTACGGCGATGTTCTCGCGCGCTGCTCCCGCCGCCCCGCCCCGCCCCCCAGGCCGCGGTGAGAGTGCACTAGTCGTCGGTGAGGGCCGCGGGCGGGGGGGGGGGGCGTCGCGGAAGATGCGCCCCCTCGAGGCAGAGGAGGGGGGGTGACGCTCCATCTGGCCTCCGCCGCTTCGATCCCACCGCGCTCGTCAGCGGCTGCTCCTCGGCCGCCTCTCGCGCCTTCGTTCGGCGGCGCGGGCCACTCTCTGCTCACACGAACACTCCACGCTAACAACTCATTTTCCACTTCTACCTTTCCACCACTCTACATTGGATGACGCTGTGGAAGAGCTGGAACAAGTTTAATGAGTATGAGAAACAGGTGGATTCGGTCCGTATTACCATGAATTGGAATTATTTGAGAATTCTTGGTGATATCACAGAGCCCAATTTCCGGAAACGCGTGGAAATATTAGTATATTTGCCATCGTATATGATCGACAGTTTAATTGATGAAGGCTTCTCTTTGATTTCGTAAAATAACTAAATATTTAACATTTATCTGCATTATATAACAAATGTTTTAATGCTTCCAACATGCGTTTATTCAAGTCTCACAATATTGTGTGTATGTCTGAAATTTTGAAAGAAATACATAATTAAATATATAGAATGATGCTTCAATATTGATTGATTATTTCGTACTTCCGGGCACGTTAACTGCTACGCGCATTAGTCCCATACGTGTAATGCATGTAATCATAAGTGGTAGTGCTGTTCTTCCCCACTAGATGGTGAGTTCTGCGCCGACCTACATGTCGGCTTGCAATGTTTTCCCCTTACAGGTACTTCCACTAGCGGGCCACCGATCCAGCAGAGACGAGCTGTAACTACTCCGAATTGGTCTCCCGACATTTATGGTAGTGTAAGGCATGAAAGTGTAAGAAAATAAGGGATGAGGATATGAAGATGAAAAGAAGAAACAATGATCACGTGCGGTCCGTTTGTTAGTGTACTGCACTGGCATTCGCCTGGTATTTGTTCGAGAAACCACGGAAAACCACTGATTAGAGCAGCCGGACGCTGGAATTCTCCATACAGCAGCTGAATTCGACCTGTCGGTGACGAAAATTCGGGACTTGAACCCTAGGACCTTTCAGTCAGAGGCATTCCAGTGACATTAGTTAATGCTTTCAACCGTATCAGCAGCATGCTTAATTGAACGCATGGTTGACGAAAGACGAAACGGCCGTGAAAGATATCTCTACCGCGTTGCGTACATGATAAAAGTGAAAATGCCGCGCGTGGACGTGGACTGAAAAAGCGGGGCTCCGGTGGCCGCGCGTCGGATAGGCGAGCGCGCGGCCGCAGGCAACGAACGCGTCACGAGGCATCGAGGGCATCGCTCGGCGCGGGCGGCGCGTCACGTCACGCGCGGGGGTCGAGGCGGGGCGGGCGTTCACCTGTTGGCGACGTCTGCCACCCGGCTGGCCTGCCGGCAGGCCACCAGGCGACCGCCCACCGCAGTCCATCCGTCATCCGGCGGCGTTGTCGCCGCTGACGGCCGCCGCATTCATATGCGCCGCCCTCCGCGCCCTTTGCCCGGCCGGCGCCCGCCCTGCGCCCGCCCCCGCGTTCCTCGCGTGCCGATGTTTCGCGCGCCCCTCCCCCCCTTACACTTAGCCCCAGGCACGCGCCAATGGTTCAGGCGGTGGATGCGATGGTAGAAAGCAATTCGTTTACTGCTAAAAAAAAAGGAAAATATGTACGTACAGTAGAACTCCGGTATTCCGAACTAATTGTGGGTGTTGTGGGAATTCTGATTTGGTGTTGTTGACGTTCGTATGAGAAGGAATAAAAGAGGTCATCTTCGTCAACATATTATGTTGTGTATATTGTATTAATATGTTGACGAAGATGACCTCTTTTATTTCTTCTAATTGTGGGAGTGATGTGTTCGGATTTGGAAATGTTCGGATTATCCGAAAAAATGTACCATACATATATAAATACATCTATAGGATTACCAGACACAATGCAACGTAGCGTGCGATGTGAGAAAACGGGAAAAGGTGATTACCGATTTTACAAGTTCCAAGTTTCCAAGATAGGTGGTAGTTACTGCTACATAAACACGTGATAAACACCGTAGTTACCAATTCAACAAACGTTTCATTTTGACCACGTTTTTCAATAATTAGTTGTTCAATACTACAGTAATTATAAAATCCTTTCTTTGCACTACAAATATGCTTTTTTAATTTTATTTATTCCTCTATCCCGAATTTTGTTCGGATTATCCGAAATTTCGCTTTGCAGGGTTCGGAATAGCGGGGTTCTACTGTATTTCCAGAAAGGACAGATTGTAGTAGTAGTAGTTTCCGTTCCAAAAGTCATGAATGTACGTATGTATATATTTGGCTTATGGGGTCAATTGTCCGCCTTTGCTGGCCAGCCAACGATGTCTCCCATGTCTGGGTCTAATTTAATTTCCTCGGTTGGGGGTAAAAGAGACTTGTGGCGATCATAGCCTATTCCCTTCACCATAACTAGCAACCTCCGCTTACTTGAGCTAGCTACGCATGCTGCGCGAGTCACCCTAGGGCTTCCATATGTGACGAATATAATAAGTAATGAAGGGTTTAATAATTAATTCATCATTGAATTATAATTTGGAATTATAACTACAGTATAGTTGTTATAATATTGCAGATTGATTCAAATGCAACATTTCAAAAAGGACTTGCAAATGTGGACAGATACTAAAGTCGTCACAATTCATAATTTAAATATTTTCAGTAAATCTCTACTACTGCAATGGGTGTCATTCTGTAGGATATCTCCAGACACAATTTTTTCTTTTCACCTATTTAACATCATTTTCTGTGCTCGAGTTCTACTTAATTACCTCATTTTCACTTGGGATCTTTTCATAAACAAAACAAAACGGTTTAAGTAAGTCATACCACCAGTATTTTCAAATAATTTGCGAAGTACCCGTCGTTTCTCCTTTTAGCAGAAATTACAGAAAATTCTTCTTGTTCAAATAGCCCTCTATTAACCACAGTTCCGATGTTGGCAAGAACAGCTATCGCTCATAATCACCTCAAATAGCTTCCTGCTGCCGTGTGCTTCACAGGTGCCACATACTATTTCGTCTCTGACCTCAGCCAGCAACCTCTTGGCCTGTTTTCGCGCCCTCGCTGGGCGCAGCGATCTCGCGCCGCCGTTCAGCCTCCGTCCGCACGTCAGCGCCGCACCTTACGCCCCGTTCGCACCCACGCACCGGGGAAGGCGCCCCTCGCGCCGTCGTAAAACTTTGGCTGCGGGCCGCCAACACCTCGCGCGCGAGCTCCGACAGACGGAGAAAGAAAGTTGCGCGTGAACTTCTGTCGGTTTGTGTAGACCTGGTGGCGGATGCGGAGGCGGAGGCCGAAGCGGCGGCGATGACGTTGGCGGAGGCGATGGCGGAGGCGGTGGCGCAGGCGGTGGCAGAGGCAGAGGAGGAGGCGGAGACGGTGACGGAGGCGGAGACGGTGACTGAGGCGGAGGTGGTGATGGAGACGGAGGCGGTGGCGCAGGCGGAGGCGGAGGTGGAGACGATGGCGATTGCAGAGGCAGAGGAGGAGCCGGAGGCGGTGACGGAGGCGGAGGAGGTGGTGGAAGCGGAGGCGATGGCGATGGCGATGGCGGAGGCGGTGGCGCAGGCGGAGGCGGAGGTGGAGACGATGGCGGTGGCAGAAGCAGAGGAAGAGGCGAAGGCGGTGACGGAGGTGGGGGCGGAGGTGGTGGCGGAGGCGGTGGCGATGGTGGAGGCGGTGACGGAGGCGGATGCGATGGTGGTGGCGGTAGCAGAGGCAGAGGAGGAGGCGGAGGCAGTGACGGAGGTGGGAGCGGAGGTGGTGGCGAAGGCACTGGCAAACGCGGAGGTTATGTCGGTGTCGGGGGGAAGGCGGAGGCGGTGGTGGAGGAGATGGAGACGGTGGCGTGAGCAGGAGCAGGTGCGGGGGCGGCGGTAGTGGCGCGGCGGGGCGGCAGGGCCAGCTCCCTCAAACGCCGCTGCCGACCGAGTTCCGACCGACGCGGCGCCGAAGTTTTACTGCGGGCGGCCCGCCGCGCGACGGGGCGGCGCGGCGGCGGGGGCGGCGGGGGCGGCGGCGCAGGGCGCGGATTTTACGGGGCGTGTGATGGGCGCGAACGCTTTATTCGGTCCGCGAGCGCGGGACGGTGGGAATCGCGTGGGCGGATTCAAGATGCGAACGTGACGCCGAAATGAGGACAAGGGGGGCTGCACTGCACAATGTTGGGATTTGAAGCCACTGCTTTTATAGATTTGGAAGCAATGTGGTTTTTACTACAAAATTCAGTGCTTT
Organism: Teleogryllus occipitalis; assembly: GCA_011170035.1. Classification (NCBI taxonomy): domain Eukaryota; kingdom Metazoa; phylum Arthropoda; class Insecta; order Orthoptera; family Gryllidae; genus Teleogryllus; species Teleogryllus occipitalis. Next base: position 175,396 of record BLKR01002088.1, on the reverse strand, counting down.
AGGGTCTGCGCTGATGTATCCGGTTTACCATGAAAGGCAGCGAGAAAGATTTTTATTCTTTACATACCGTACATTTTGAATAACAGATTGTGGAATGAAGAGTAAGAAATTGCTTATTTATCGTATTGTTGTGAATAAAATGAAATAACGTGCGCAGAAACTCGTTTAATTGCACTCAACACGTGGGAATATCTAATGATTATCGACTGTATTGAAGACAAAGGTGAATTCTATCAATTGTTTTAATGCTGTCTCTAATGGGAATTTTTTGTTGTAACATTGTTATGTGCTTTTCTCACATCTGGTAACATGAAGTAACATACTCGTCACCCTATTATCTTTTCTAGAAAACTTCAATAATTTCAATTCATATTTTTCATGTCCCGAGTCTTATTTATACAGTATGTAGAATGACAATAATTTGATGTGTATAATCGATGATTTTCTTTCTGTATTCGTGATTGCATGTAATAAATTCAATAGTGGAATGCTAAAATCAATTTCAAAATATTTCTCGTACGTATCAGTGGAAACAAGTAGCGTGTTCTTTGAAATATGTTCTGTTCAAAGCGCGCCAGAAAGGCGTTAAGCCTGCCTCTGCTGTGAGTCGGTGGCTTTCCAGAGAATGCGTCGTCCCAAGTGGAGGTGGCCGCGGGGGTGAGGGGCCGGAGGAGAGGGGATCGGGCGCAATGCGCCTATGGGACGTGGGAAGCCGGGCAGGAGGCCGCCCCCCCCCACTCAAGGCCGCCGTTACTTGCAGTCGTCGACCTCGCACGTCCTACGATCAGGACACGACGCCCACCCCCACCCCCACCCCCACCACCACCTCCTCCTCCGCCGTTTGTGATGTCAATGCCGCTGCCGCCGAGTGCAAACTGCTGGCGCCGGCGCCCGGGCCTCCCAAGCAGCTTAACGAAGTCCGCTAATCACGTTTCCCTTCGGATTACCTGCAAGACGTCGCGTAGGTGCTCGCAGGCGGAAAGGCGGAGACGCCCACGCAAGCGGAGAAGGAAGCCGAGAAGCAGGAGGAGAACAGCGAGAGGAAGGTTGGCCCCGAAGGAAGGAGCGATGCACTCGCGGCGATGGCGAGAGCTGCGCAGAAGGCCGCGAGTGGCATGTGAAAAGGCAGTAAAGATAAAGATGCCCAAGTGAGTGCGAGGCGGGTGCCACGGCCGGAGAGGTGAGAGCGGGCGCGGGCGGAGTCGGCGCCGGGGAGAGCAGCGAGGGCGAGAGCGGGAGCTTGTGTCCTTTCCGCCAGAGGTGTTGGAAGCAGCTGTTGACGGAGGCGGTGAGTGGGGGAGAGGGGGCTTGTTGGCGCCGGAGTGCATTTGCATCCACCTGGCACTCACTTCACGGCTTTGCCTCTACCACATGCGTGTGTCTGTAAACTCCAAGTGCACGCCACGGTCAGGAATTACGTAATCCACATTTCGATTTTGCAAATTGGGCTGTTGTAATTCTAAAGCGCCGAGAAAATAAATTCATTTGTAGTATTTTGAATTCAAATTATTCGTATTTGATATAGAACGCAACGGTAAACGGTGCACGAATTTAAAGAGACTGATCATGATTGTGATGGAATTTTGAATTTATTAAAAGAAGAAAAATCTAGGATCAAATGATTACCAGCGCATATAATATTTTCCCCAGCTCATCACTTCTATATAAGCAGTATTCGCTGCTCATATCCCAAATTCCAATTCTTGCAAACTCAAACTCGCATCCATTTATTTCTCAGATTAAGTCTTGAGCCACGTTTTGAAATCTATAATTAATATACTATATTTTTTCTTTCTTTCAATTTTTGTTTAACTGTCAAACACGCCGCAATGAGATTCCACCATGACTGACTATCATTATTGCATATTGGAGAATCCAGGTGAAAATTCAAAAGAAATCTGGAACGTCGAAACTGCAGCATATATTCATTTGGAAGACAGAACGTTTCAGAATGAATGTTACATCAAGACGTATAAGGGAATGCAATAGGATCAGCCTTTGCCAATTAGCATGCCATGGGGAAAATTCATATTACAAGTTACAGTTGTAACATTTGTCTCTCATTGGTATCCAACCGCAAAGTTGTCTGGAGGTTATAGGAAATCCCTTTGACTGCGTCATAACGTGATCTGTGCGTGATGTGTTGTCTACCAAACAGGGACAAATGTCACATACACTCGTATTTCTCTTCGCTGTACATCCCACCACGTTATCATTGGCAAAATGCTATGTTCTTCGACCTGCCCTAGAAGTTTGTAACATTTATTCTGAGCCATCGTGCGCGCGGAATCGTTCGCCTTGGCTGTACGGCTGCCGTGCGCTGTCGCGTCGGCGCTCCCCGCCTCGCCCCGCCCCGTTCCACCGCGCCCCGCTCCGCTCCGGTCCGCCCGGCCCCGCCCATCCACCTGCGGTGGTTGCGCGCCGCTCCGCGCGGCGGCTGTCGGTCGGCGCGAGAGCGATGGGCGCGGGCCAGAGGGCGCGGCGACCGCTCGCCCGCCACGATAAGCGCGCGCCCGCCCCACCGCCCCTGCGCCTTGATGTATGCGCATATTCCGCCTCTGACGGAGAGCCGCTCAGCCACCACGCGGCAGTGGGCCGAAAGTGCGACAACGGCGCGCAAAGCGAATTTCGAGTGATGGCTATTCAACTACTTTGAATAGCAAAATATTGAGATAATAAAATTAAAAGAAAACATAAATCAAATATCCCGTTCTCAAAGAAAAACGTTTGAAGGTTTCCATTTCATTTCCATTCCAAACGTGTCCGAATGACGGAGGCATCTACCTTTACGTATGTGGAAAAGTCACTAATAATTTACGACTTGAGGGGAACAATTGTCTTACCTCTTAACCACGAAGTTAATACATTAGAAAGTGTTGTATATTTCGCTCTGACCTCTCTTTAACTGTTACAAAATGCAATATTTCGTCAACGTATCTTCTATTATAAATTATCACAAAGGTGGGTGGGGTGAGCGCAATTCAAACTTACGCATTTTTTACTTGTACTTAGCATGTGCACGTTGCCATCTCTTTCTTTGCTTAAGAACATCTGTCACCTTGAACAGATCTTTTAAAATAAATATTTCCTTGTTGCTTTTTGTGAAAAGTTTCATTTTCACGGGGGAGGCGCATTTCGCGGTTCATTTGGAGCCAGTGTGCGCGCGTCCTCTGCCGCCGCCGCCCACGCGCTCACGCGACAGCTGCGCGAAATTTTCCGGAGTTTACGCTGGCGACTGGCGCCGCCGAAGCCACGCCCCCTCGCGTCTTCGCTGCTGCGCTTCCGCAGCCGAGCGTCCGACGCGCCCTGCGCAGCACGCAGCGGTGCCTCCTCCACACGCCTGCTCATGTTTTTTTGTTTTTTTTCTAGGGCTTTTATCCAGCCAACAGCCGGTTACCCTTTGCGTCCCGATGAAACGCATATTCGACCATACACTAGACCAACACACTTGCGGGCTCCTCTGATCTGGGGTCAGCAGAACGGGAGGCCCTCCGCGACAACACATACAATGTCAAGGGACAAACAACCATGCCCAAGGCGGGACTCGATCCCGCAACCCTTTGGACCGAAGCGCTGAGTCGGTACTCGCTCTTAGTTACCTCGGCCATCCAGGTCGGCTTTATTTTATTAATTAATTAATTAATTTATTTATTTAACGTCAGAAATAGTTAAAAACTGTGTGTGACTTGCTATGGGAGAAGTGAATTCTGTGCACGTTTTCAAAATTCTGTGATCCCATTTCTAAGCCATATACTAATTGAATTTTGAATACAGAAAAAAGTGAAGGGTTTTTTTTTGCAAGGATTGTTAACAAAATGTTAGATTTCAAGACACGAGGGGCAGATTTGTGAGGAATTGCAAAAGATGGAGCGATGCAAGTTGTCGATTATAGACATTTTACTATCGATTTGGGTTGCAAGAATCAGCTGTATAATTAAATTTGTCAGTCCAGCATTTTTTTTTGTTTTTCGCACAAAGTTGTTAATAGGAGTATTATGAAAAAAATATCTCTGTGGGTACGCCTCGACCTCGGACGACTACGGACGACCTCTACGGGATATTAGTGAAGGTGAAGTGTGTGTGTCTATATGAGTGTGTCGAAAATGTTAATCTTAGAAAATATTTTACGCCTAAAATACAATGAATGTTCTGTAGCCTGGTGAATCATACTTTCTGTAAATATGTTGAGTAAAATGATAGATTCAGCAAGGGGCTCAATTCAACAAATCGAAATATTGTTACATACAATGACACACACTAGGTAACAAGAATATAGAATGATAGATATAAATACATTAAATAAATATTTCCCTCCTGTTAATAATGTAGCGTATTCCGATATATGATGAAGTACGCAATTGAGCATGTGAGGAACTTTTCAGTCCTGTGGTGGCGTCAGGGTCATCAGATGTCTGCAGTTTTAAAACTTCCATTATTCTACTTCCTTTCTGGATAGAACGAACATGGAAAGTTGATATAGAGGGGATAAAATTTAGGAGGGGTAACGTTATGACATCTTTTGGAAAAGTAAACTTATAACGATCGCCATAAACATAGACCGGCCATTTGATTTCCACTCTCCAACACATTGTTTTGTTTTTATGCGAAAAAAATGGGGAAATCGCTCCCTAAATCATATGGACGGCAATATCGTAAATCTGTCACATATTCTTCAGAACTCCCTGATAGTGATTGCCGTTACTCAGGGATATATCAGGATCATCACAAAACAATGGCAGAAGATGGAAGAATACGTTAAACATATTGAGTGTTATTGTCGCAATTGTTTTCGAAAAAAGGTGTAACCATACACAAATTTCAATATTGCCAACAATTTTCAGATTAAAACATGTCATTTTGACGTTTCATTCTGCTTAATATTTGTAACTGGAAAATGAAGTATTAAATTTCACGCTTCTTATATTTGTAGAATTGCATAAACCTCTTACAATTTTCCTATTTTTGCTTATCACCAATGTACTCAATTAACATTTTTCAAGTAGGTACAGTTAACATTATTGGATATACCTGCACATATCATTGCGGTTTTCATTGTTATATCCAATTTCAATGCACGAAACACAATTAAAAAGAACGTTTTGTCAAGTACCTCTATAGATTTCAAGTGGCCAATAAATACTAATAACAATTTGCAAATTACGCATATAATACCTCATGTTACGATGCACGAATTGGACCGCAAAGCCAGAAATAATTATAATGGAAACAGATTTATAAAACCTTCGAATTGGCTAGTCGTTGGTTTCTGTGGTCATGAACATATTCACATAGTTCTAATCGAAGTGCAATACAAGTCGTTCTGCTGATCCCTCGTTCACGTTCACACTCTCACTTTCACTTTCTATCTTACACTATTCATTGTCTCTCTCTCTCTCTCTCTCTCTCTCTCTCTCTCTCTCTCTCTCTCTCTCTCTCTCTCTGACATGTTTTCTAATAAATATTAGTGAATATAAAAAATAGACGTGGAATATATGTTTGGACCTGTTTTATTGAGAAACATACAAGTTGGAAATTGAATAAAGACAATAAGGAAGGACGAGAATTATAAATATAATACACATAAATAAAAAAATTAGCTCAGGCCTCCTTCTACCTATGCAGATATGCCTGATGTACAAGTGAACATTTCATTTGTACTATGGAGATCGCGGTGGACTGATAGTGGTGAGAATAACTTTCTGTTCCCCCTCCAATATTCTTTTTTCACTCTCCGTCAATGTCTGAATACGTTCTTCCACTCACCGTCCCTTCATTTTGATTATGGTGTTTGTCCTGTTTAAATGACACTCCTCTGCAAGTCACTATTTTTAGTATGCAACTATCCTTGCAACTGTCACAAGCTGTTAATAAGTTCAAATATAAATATTCATTTCAAATGTTGGGCTATTATTACTATCCAAGATAAACGTTTCTCTTACGACTCATACTTGTAAATACGTTTTGACTGAAAACGTAAATATTTCAATGTTATTCTACTCTCGTAATGCGCATACTGACTGAATTCTCATACTCAGTACGTTACTGTTTATGGCACAACTCTCGACATGCGACTGCAAAGATCCAAGGAAGAGACTGCCCTTAAATATTTGCTATTCACGTGTTTCGTTATAAAGCAACCCTTTTTTATGTTCTTGGTCAAAGAAAGTTGTAATGTTATTCGCATAAACTATACGTTATTTCAGTAAAAGTGAATCCATTTAAAAAATATTTATACGAGATTATTTTATGCCATGATCTCTAGCAATGGGCATACTACATTACGGAAAATCATCTTGTGTGGTTTTGTTCAGTATAATTTTTGTTGATGCACAAAAATATATTACTGCACTAGTATATTATTTTTATATCTAATCTTTCAATACACTTGAATAAATTATTAACTGAGTCACAAAATGTTGTGCACCGAATATTGAAAGTACTTGTAAATAAATTTAATAAAACGATTTCCTTAAAAAAACAATGTGATGATTGTCGTAAATAAACTAAGGATACTTCCCACTCCATCTTGAAGGTATTAAACAATCAATGTTGGTTGTTCCTCCAACTTCAAACTGCACGCCTTATAATATTCATAATTCAAACCCTTTTTAAAATATGCTTTGCAGTATAGGTACATTAAGCAATTGACTTGCTTCCCGTAATTAGGGATTTCTGAGTAAAAATAACTTTACTTTTCTTAACGGGAGATCACTTTCTGTTTCACATTGTTGCGGATAGATTATGAAAATTTAAAGAAAGGTAGATTAATATAAAGGATAAATTTTAAAGGATGAGAAATTAAATTTATTTACAGTAAAAATATCATTGAAGGAGGTTATATAATTACCATTCTGAATACCAATTTATTATTACTTTGACATATTGTTGGGAACGATTGAAAATAATATAAGCGCACAATCTACTTTCAGTTTTTTAATATTGTGGATGAATGATAAAAGCAAGCCCTTTAAATTATGTTTTTTAAAACTCTTCTTAATATTCTTGATAAATACTTAAGAACAATAATTGTCGAAAAACTCATATTACATTTGATTAAAATTGCAGAAATTCTCATTATTATATTTAAGAATTAAATCCCATATAAATTAATTTCACCACCACCACCCGCAATAAATTAATTTCGAATTAAAACATCCATTTCGCGATTGCTTTTGCGATATTCCATTATAGTAGTTTGAAAACGCACGAGTTAGAATGAAAAACTCAAAGTTCACAAATTACTGTCCGAAACTAATTTCTAGATTTCTCTGCTCGACAAAAACTTTAATGAATCATCGGAAAATTGACACAATTTGTATTTCTCTAAAAGTGTTTTCCACTTTCCCTTTATTTGCCTACTTCAGGAGTGTGTAGGTGCAGTATATTTCCTAAGAATGTATTTTAGTGCTTAAAAGAAATAGTTAATTTGTTAAAGTTTGTGAATGTGTATTATGTTGAATTATATTGAATAAGTTTGTGACTTAATATTTCCTTCTTGTGTGGTGTATATACATGACGTGAAATTTTGAGACATCCTTGAAAAACCATTCTTCCATCCATCCAGTTCAATACTCAGTTATCATTGATAATTTACGTCGCTGTAGCTCCACAATTAGGCGTGAAATGAAGCAGCGATGATTGCTTCCTCAATAATCGTCCAAAGCAGGTCCGGTCGGCCGTGGGATCGGACGTGGCGCACGTGCGGGCCTCCGCCCATTACCACCACTTAACTCCCCGCCTCATTGCCCTCCCTCCGCGGCCGTCCTCAGGCATGCACGCGCGCAACTACTACTTGCGGGTAGATTGGTACATTGCTAATTGAGGCGGCGAGAGTATTCCCATTGATTACACCGCGCGTGCGCTGGCTTACGGCTTCAATCCTGGCGCTCAGGGTCTCAGTGCTGACGGCGCGGCGGCGGTGGCGGCGGCGGCGGCGGCGGCGGTGGCGGCGGCGGTGGCGGTGGCGGTGGCGGTGGCGGTGGCGGTGGCGGGGGTGGCGGCGTGGGCGACGGCTGAGGCGGCGGCGGTGGCGGCGGCGGTGGCGGCGGCGGTGGCGGCGGCGGTGGCGGCGGCGGTGGCGGCGGCAGTGGCGGCGGCAGTGGCGGCGGCAGTGGCGGCGGCGGCGGGGGCGGTGGCGGGGCGGAGGTGGCGGCTGGGGTGGTGGCGGCTGGGGCGGTGGCGGCGGCGGCGGCGGCGGCGGCGGCGGCGGCGAGGGCGGTGACGCCGTCACGGACCGCGTCGCTTCGACAACGCAGCTTCTCTCTCTCTCTCTGCGCGGCCCGGCCATGCGTCTCCCTGCTCGCAGCCACCTTCAAATATATTGCATTCACCATCCCGCTACTTCGCCGCTCAGCTTCAACCTTCGCACGGGGCTCATCTCGATTCGAGCAATCTGCAGCCTCATCTTGCGGTGCGCGGGCTTCACGGCCCGGCGCCCGCTCTCGCCACCCTCATCCGGCGCGCTCCTTCGTTCCACGCTGCGCCGCGTCGCCACTTCATTCACTTTTGCGCGCTCGTAGTTCGTTATGGATTCTTCTCGCTGTGCTTTCCTTCTTTTGACGATCCTTTCTTTCTTCGTTGGTGTAGGACGGGGTATTTGATCTTTACATTACTTCGACCATTTTCAAGTGTTTATTGCTTATTCCATTTTGTTGCGCTCAGTTATTCAAACCAAACGCATCGCCTGTTGTACAGAAAAATGATCATTCGGATTCTCAAACTGAAGGAGACAGGGAGAGGTGGCTCAGGGCATTGAATGATGTCATTGCAATGCCTCGGACCAGGAGGTCCCTGATTCGAGTCCTGATTTTGGCATGATTTTCGTCACTACTTAGAAAGCTAGGTCGAGTTTAGCCGCTAACTGGAGGAGAATTCTAGCGGCTGGCTGCTCTGGTCGGTGGTTTTTCGCGTTTTTTTCTTCAATCAATACTTAACGAATGCCGGAGCAGTACTCTAACAAACGGGCCACGAACCGCGCGCGATCATTCCTTCCTCTTCCTTGACCTAGCCTTAACCTTAAACCCCCTTTGCCCTCTGTTTTCACGCATCCACTTGCATGTACTAAACTACCACACATGTCGGACGCTTAGAGCTTCTCCAGGCTGGAGCGGTGCTACAATAGTGGGAGATACCTGGTTGAAGGAAACCTCGCTAGCCGACGCTAGGTCGGCGCCGGATCTCAGCACTAAGATTACCGCCACCTCCCGAGGAAAAACATGCATAACACTTAGGGGACTAATAATCTTAACAGTTGACGCGCCCGGAATCATTAATCAATCAATGAAACTGAAGGAAACAACTGATCCATTATCACATTTTCATATCCTCCACCCTTGTGTTCGACACTTCATTGTATGTTGGCCTATAGAACACGCTTACTTTATACCGCTTACCACATACTTAATCTCTTTTACGATTTTAGAAACTTTTCTACTCTCCAAACCTCAATAAGCATACACTTGTGAAATCCAGGATTCTTGTTCTAAATTCCCCGCTCCCTCTCCTCCCGCACCCCCCTCGCACCTTAATTGCCCCCTTCATCCCAGCTCTCTCCACCCACCTGGCGCTCATCCCTCCGTGCGCCTACGAGCTTATCAAGCCCACCGCCGACTCCCAAATTCGCTCCAGTTGGCGCCGCGCGCAGCGCCCAATTACTGGCGCGTTAATGCTACTTCCGCGCGCCGGGAGCGGGGGCGGCGCCGGGGGCAGCGGGGGCGGCGGAGCGGGATCCGTCGCGCGGGCTCATGGGCGATCCGCGCGCCGCCGCCGCCGCCGCCGCCGCCGCCGCCGCCGCCGTCGCGGCCGCCGCGCCCCCGCGCGTGAAATATTCGTCCAATTACGAGGCGCCGCAGGGGCGCGCTGAGCGACCTGTCGCGCCCGGAAATATCGCGACCGCGCCGCAGGGTTGCCCACCGCCTTCGCTTTCACCATTACTCCGTTAGCTTAACCGCCCACAAACTGCACCTCTCCCATCCGTTACCCCCAGTCTGTCCTTAACCCGCCTCCCAACCACACTGCGTCGCCAACCAGCCCTTCTGAAGCAACTACATCCTTATACCCTGCATTATTACATCTCGACGTTCTTGCGTAGGGTTATTCGAACATTGCTTGATGATGATATCTCTCCTTCCCGAAATTTCGTCAACACTACAATCCACTTTGCGTGAATATACTGTAAATGACAATGAAAACAAACCGTCCTCATTCGCCTCACATTTCCAAATTTTCCCACATGTCATACATTCCCTGTCCCTCTCTCTCTCACTCACTGCTTCTGTTACCTCTCGTCACCGCTTGGTGTTCCTCGTTTCCGTTTTCTCGTGCTTCAAGCAGCCTCCCCCGTCCTGGCCTGAGGACGCCTCCGTCGAATGTCTCTGCTCGCCCCGCGCGTGCCGCCCCCTCAGCGTCTCTCCGCCCCCGCCCCCCACCGCCGCTACGGCCGTACCCCCGCCGCCAGCGCCGATTGGCGAAACGACCGTCGATACATACTCTGTGGCGAACAGGATCCAATCGAGCGGCGCCGCGGGTGTCGCGGGAAAATGTGCGCCGCGGAGGGAGCGGATTTGGGGATGAAACGGCTTTGATTGCCGATTTTCTGCGGAGAGATATTTCAGAAATATCGACCAGGAGAGACGGCTCAGTGCATCAACTGATGTTCCTGTAGAGCCTCTAATCGGGAGGTTCTAAGTTCGAGTTCCGACGGCGGCAAGATTTTGACACTAGCTATTTAGCTAGGTCGAATTCAGTCGCTATCTGGAGGAGAATTCTAGCGGCCGGCTGCTCTGATCGGTAGTTTTCAGTGCTTTCTCCGATCAACACCAGGCGAATGCAGGAGCAGTACCCTAACAAACGGGCCACGAACCGTGCGCGATCTTTCCTTCATCTTCCCTGTCCTATCCTCACCCCCTTACACACTACACAACCACACATCCCGGGAGACCGATCGAGGACTTAGAACTTATCCCGCGGCGGTGCCCCGCTGGTGGGGATACCTGGTTGGGGAAAACCCTGTTAACCGGCGGTAGGTCGGCGCTGGCCAACCAGCGGAGGATGACCACCGCCACCTCCCGAGCAAAAAACACGCACTGCACTTACGGGACAATGGTCATAGTAGTTGACGCGCCCGGAATCACTAACAATCAATCATTCGGAAATATCGAATTGCACTTTATGGCTCGTTGTGACATATTTTACTAGACTGGATCCCATTCAGTACTTTTGGTGATTTTTCTGCTACCGGACCGAGTATATTCTACTGTTATAATTTTCAGCTTGATTTTTACGACGAAAATTCCGATTGCACTATTTATGTCCCAATAAATAACCAAAATAAGAGCGAGGAAAAATAATTAGTTCAGTGTTCTTAGATTGTGTTCTCCGAAGAAATTAAAAAGAGAGTGAAAGTTTCTGTTTCGTATTTTTTATATCTTCCCTAAAAAGTTGGAAAGAAAAACATCGAATCGACGAACTTCATTGTTTAATATTTAGGTCATTCATCTTAGTATTCATCAGAGTATCCTACGTGCTTTATGCCGCAGCTTATCGTCTGTCGTTTGAAAAGTAAAGAGAATTATTATCAATTAAACTTGCTGCATTTATTTTAAGAATTCCTGGGTTTATAAATAAGTACTTTCTCTTAATAAATTCAGCTGATAAAACATTTTTAATACGTCGGTATTGAGATCATTTAAAACCAAGAGGATACTAATTTTTTTATTTGAACGCTGATTCTGTCATTGCGAAATCGACTAGTAGCTGTTTATCAGTAGCTATTGATTTTTCTGGGATCTATCAGTTGTGGAACAAAACCCCACAGTATATGAAATTACAATGTGATAGCAATTAAGCTTGTAGGAACTCGTTGGTATATAATCATTATAGGCATCATTTATCATTAGTTTCTACACAACTGTGGATACCCAAACGTATTTCCAAGATTTGCAATGCGGTCACATAGCGTGGAGGTGAGTGAACGGCATAAGATTCACTTCGCAAACAGGTCACGTGGAAGTTGGCAGTCAGGCGGAGTGCGCCAAGCGAGAGACGTCCCGCAGATAAGCAGGCCGTTGTCTTCCTCCGTTTGATTCTGGTTCCGCGTGAGAAGTCACTTTCACATGGTTTACTTGATCCGAAAATTTTAAATTATCAAGTAAACATCCAACAACTATGTACGAATTTAGGTAATAAGTTCTCCTAAAACAAGCCTTCAATTAAATTTAATGTTATTGTAATCAAACCCAGTTTTATTGTTGTCCGATAAGATAAGTGCAAGAAAATTAAAGTATGAAATAATTCTTGCAATTCTAATCACACTGGTGCTTCACAGTTTACTGTCCCATTGACAGAACAACTGTATTCAACAATTCATTCAACGAACCGAGGACAATTTTAAACGAGTTTTAAAATATTTTGCTGTCAGCTGTGATGTTGCAGAGATGTAAGTTGTGAGTTGATGGAACTGTGGTGACAATACAGAAACTATTCAAGCCAGCCTTTTTTTTAAATAATAAACTATAGCTTGTAAATAAGATATGGAAAGCTAGAATGTAATTTCTAATATTTTTTTGAAAGTATGGGTAAGGAAACGGTGTAAGTAACGGGTTATCGAGACCCATCTATTCTTGGTGGGAACTTGCAAGGTAAATTAAGATGGCTTAGAGGAAACCGCGATAGTCTTAGAAAGTTATGTAATAAATAAGTCTTACTGAGGTATTCACCGTCATATAAAAGTTACTTCACAGTATGTTGTACTTCAAGCTGTATTTCGCATGACGAATAGGCGTCGTAGTTGCTATGCGAGAAAACAGCTTTCTGGTAAAGCTAACAACACGTTGTTGCACAGAGTGAATAGGCGATCACACGTTCACAGAAACTACTATTAGATACAATTCTCTTCCTCCCTTCTGTTTTTCTTGGGCCTTTCTCTTTCCTTTCTCTATCGTCTCCCTTATTGTTTTGATTGCGACGGAAGGAATAAACATGAAGTAAAGTATTCTCTTTACGATACCTACACCTTATGTAGCAAAAGACGTTTAACACAAGGCAGTTCTCAGACCAGCCGTATAACAAATTTTATTTATGAAATAACAATCGTGTTTATTTTGGCAATTACACGTATGCAATCAGTCGTTGAGTAATCGAAATGCTGTTTAATTTTTTCTTGGTATTTATTTTATTCTTAATTCGATTGTCCTACTACAAACATTACTATGAACGTTAATGAAGCATATTTTGAAAAAAATCATTAAAAATAAAAGTAACGAAAATTCTGATAATGTATTTAAGAAATACATTGATACCTGGAAGTAAAAATGGCATTGACAACTAAGTGAACTTGTAAGAGAGTATTGATTATAGAAATATATTTTATGAGCATCAGAATTTGTAAATGACAGTGTTGTTGGGTTGGGTCTTGATATAAAATGCCTCCAAAACAATCCGTTTCAATTCAAGGCGTCGCCGCGGCATGAACCAGATCGGGGAATATCAGTTTTAGTGAAAATCCTGCATACGGTTTTAACCGCTAGGAACGTTCACGGACGGATGGAAGGACACAAAGGCGGACGGACCGACGGACTGACGGACTGACGAGCGGATGAACGGATGGACGGATGGACGGAAGGACGGACGGACGTTTTGCTATAATCCATCTTTTCAGTATAATAGCCCTACAAAACATGGATTTGGATTGCACTACTTATTAGAGAAAGTAATTTACTTCATATAGGAAAAAATAATCCAGTTTTTCCGTATCAAGGACCTGCAGTACGAACTTTTCCCTCGAAAAGTTGCTATGTCTGCTGTTGCATTACATACCTTTTCCTACAGAACTTACAAAATAGCAAGCAAACACAAGAAAACAGTGAGTGCCCTTCTCGAAGTGCTAACTTGCGCTGACCACCGAATGGGCGTGAAAGACGCGGCGTGGTCGGTGAGGGGGGGAGGGGCGACGCAGACCGTAATAGAAAGCCCAGCGCAGATCGGGGCGCTTACGGGAGCGATTGAGGGCGACTCGTCAAGGACCCCCAAAGCCTCCCCGGGGAGCCGCAGCCGCCGCAGCACGCAGCTGGCGCGCCCGGGCGGGGGCGGGGCCCGGGGGCAGCGGGCGATTCAGGGCTTCTGGCGATCCGGAGGAGGCTTGGGAACAGGTGGTTTCCGCTACGCTCCTTGCTGCGTCTCTGCGTTTAGCTCTGCGCGGCTTCCGCCTCCGTCGCCACCCCTTCCCTTCCTCCCCAAGGCGGTTATTGAAGTTCCCACAAATCCTAGCGCTCACACTAACCCTGCGCCGTTATTACCACAGCTCGAAGGACTCGGTCTCGACGCCCGTTCCTCTCCTGACCCACCTTGAACCTTCTTCCAATCACTTGAGAAACCTCTTTCTCTACGTACCTCCCCCTGCGCTTGGCATCTGGGACAATTACTGCTGCAACATGTTAGATCTCGTTTAATGGTCGCTTTTATATCTTCAATTGTGTGGTATCATCAGAATCCTTGCCAGTCTCTTCGGTCACCTGCTGCGTTCGTTAGTTGGCAGTACTTGGGTCCTCGTCATTATTGTCCCCTCTATTCTCCATTGTTCACCGGCAGATTGTTCCTTACTTTCTTGGTAAGGAACTTCGTCATCCGGATGTCACCGTAACCATCACCGTAACTACTGCCTTGACCTCCTTCATTTTGACCGCTGCCGGTCCACCCCAGCCTCTCCTTCTCCTCTTCCACCACTTCCCCCCGCCCGCCTCCTTGGCCCGCTGGGAAATTACCGTGGCCGCAGCGAAGGCGGGGCGGGGGACGGGGCGGATGAGGGAGCTGAGGAGCAGCCGCGGGTTCTTGATCTCGCGTCGCCCTCCGCGTGGTGCCGATGAATTATCTCAGGGGTGGCCAGCGATTACGCCCCTCTCAGCTTCCCCCTCCCCTCCCCCTCCCCTCCACCGGACTGATCATTCCGTGTGGACCTGACGGTACTTGGAAAACGATTGAGATCCTTGCGTTAACGGCTCTGTGTTTGGACGTTTACTGAAAATATTTAATTATCTTTTGATTAGATAATTTATATCATTGCAAGTTGTTTTGTTTTTCAAGACTGGTACTTTCATGGGGTTATGCTTAATGCATAATACATTTTTTAATAATTTAAAAGGTCTGCAAGGTATTCCCACAAACCTGAAACTTGAATAATTAGATTTGAGCCCACGTTTGTGTCTGTCTACGTTTGTGTCTGTCTCTTTACTTTTGGTATTATAGGCTCCCCTTTTCTCTTGTCAGATGGTTGGTTAACGTCTAACTCTCCTGTTTCTTCAATTATGTACGGGTCCCCTGGAAACATTAACTTAATTGTACCACAAAAATTGCATTGGAGTAACTTATGCACTTCAGTTGAACTCTTCAATTCATTATTCATAAAATAACTAATTTCGTTGAAAAGTATGATGAAGTGTTTTTAGAGATTTCCCTAACTCGTACAATTTTAATAAAACAATCAAGTTATTTGTTAAGTTATATCAAGTTATTTAAAACTAAATAAAGTTGTTACTGCTTTAGAAATAGTTTTGGAAGTTATTAAAATTACTAGAGACCTTTCTTAATACCATAAATGCGCCTTTCTTTCAATCTTACCTTGCTATTTTTTCTTACCAGTACTTTTACAAGTACATCTATTTTAAAACAGACCAAAGAATCATTTTAAAGACGGAGGTTTAAAGCAAAATATAGTATATTTTTTTATAATTGAAAAGGACGGTGAAATATTGACATTAATCAGAAATTTGAATAACTCGACTTGAGCAAACTATATTGGTATCTGAAGTAGCCATAATTTCATTAATAAACCTCTCTGGTCTGCGTAAATCCTAATGAAGAACTTTGTTTCTCATGACATTCCGTGTAAAACAATTTTCACGATATGAAATTTTCATTATATTATTTTCAATTTAGCGGTAATACAGTGTAAAAATTGAGGTAACAATTCGAACGAGTACAATGTTTTCTCAAGTAGATTCGTAGACGAATTACTTGTGTAAGATGAAGCGGAGATGTAGGGGAGCGGACGCACCCCGGCGAGCTTGCAAATTCATATTTTAAGGAGACCATCAATAAGCGCATTGCTTCCCATCACAATTGCCGTAACCGCTACCATGACCTCCGTGTCCTTTGTTAAGTTTATTGTTTAAATGTATTTGCCTGTAATATCTTATACGACAGTTTAAAATAACATGCATTTTTTTACAAATTAATAAAAAAATATTGTGACTAAAATTACTCTTTCAATTTGTTAAATATTTTTCCTGTAATACATAATTTTTCTCTTAGAGATCACATATGTATTATTAAGCTCGAACCATTATTATGTGCATAAATTTGCTATTAACTTCATTAAAGGTTTTTCATTGTAAATGCGTAGAAGTTCGTATTTAGAAGCAATGGAAACGATATTTGCTAATTTTTACAATGCATTGCGAGCGTTTGCAGGTTTTGCGCGTTTATTACTTGCATAGAATTATAGCAGGTTTTCTGACTTTAATTTAAAGATCCTATTCTCTTAGCAATGTTGGAAAATCACTCAGTGTGGGTTAATGTTATATATGAAAAACATTGAAACGCATTTGAATAAAATTATTGCACTAGCATTTTAATTACATTAAAGATGTTTCGCTCATTAATGAATAATTTATTAAATATCAACAAATATAAATATTATGGCGTTCAAAATAAGTCTAATTTTGTAAAGGTTAATTTTAAAAATGTGCAAAATCACAATTAAAGCAATTATTCTAATAGTATTAAAATAATTAAATGAATGAGAGATGAGTATTCGGGCTGGCAGAGACTTAGAGGAAGAATGAAATATAAAATATATCATCGCCTCTTCCCACCGACGCCATGTTTGAATCAGATTGTATTTTTGTCTGTTCAGTGTCAAGAAGCATACATCTAGTATGCTGAATGAACGTGTGTGTGTGTAGAGTTATAAGATCGAGAGTCATAACAAAATTATTACATGTTCCAAAATAACATATATTACTGAAAATATGATGCTCTTTTAAGAATTATTGAACTTCAGTTTACTCCACTGTGTACTCCAGCACTTCACTTGATCACAAGCACACAGAGTGCTATGATCTTCCGAGGCTCTCACAACAGGCGGATCGATGTACGGAGCTAGCGGCGCGAATCCTGCCTCTCAAATGTATTCATCAATAGCTTAAAGGTTTGCCAGCGTAGCGCCTCTGAAATGAAAGCGGATTTGGGGTTTGCGTGGCGAGATGAGATGCAAATGACTGCAAACCAATTCAAGCTGCCGATGCGTTGAGTTGACGTGTTTGCCAATCGGCCAAATCTGTTTTTCGTTCCAAAATTCTTGCGCCATATTCACAACTGCTTCAATTAGTTTCTGTTGTTGTTGTTGTTGTTGTTGTTGTACACCATAAGCACTTATTAATTTTTTGTCGTTTCCGGGAGCTTAGATCAGCTTCCAAGTAGGCAAGCCGAAAACTAGAGGTTCCATTCCCTCTAAATGCAAGGGTGTTTTCCTCGAATATGTGTGGCGAAGTCAGTTTGTCATATCATTAATTCATAATCGTTCATCCCTTTTCATCACTCACTCCTAATATTTTCCCTTAGAATCGTTCATATAATGAAAGACAATGGCAAACTCCCTCTTGTGCCCTCTGTCAGGAAGTCATTTTTTTCGCCTTTGTCCAGCAATGAGAATTTCATTCATTTCGTTATATTTCTTGTTGATGTGGGAATACTCCACCAATGCACATACCGATTGAAGGTGTACTTTTAGTATAAAAACATACGTTAGAATAAGCTATTTTAGTATTTTTGGCATTATAAATACTCATATCTGCTGAATCTCAGTGAAATATTATGTGTAGGTTGTGAAGGGTTGTGATAGGTAAAATAGCAAAAAAGTATTAATTTTGATGACTTGAATATTTCAAGTACAATTGTTTTAACTTCTGCAAAACTATTAACGCTACGGACCTCTAAGGGGACTAAATTGCTATTCATTTTAAATAGCTTGCAAAACTTTATAATTAGTCAAATGAACAATGCTTACTATTTTATGTTTAAAAATATCATATGTGAAATACGAGCTTCATACACGATGATTACGTAATTGATTAATTGACCATATAAGTTATTAAAGTATTTATATGTTTCTAGGTAGACTGTCACATTATATTTTTTATTAGTTAAAGTTACAATATTTATTATTGATTGTCTTGAAAAATTGTTCTATTACACATGCATTTAAAATATTAAGTAGATAAATTTGTAACATTTATTCATAGTGTTAATTTACATGAACGTTTCAAGGCTCAGTATGGCCTCATCAGATTCTGCAATGATAATAAAAATAATATTATAATAATCAGTGAACATTTAAAAATACTGTCGTAAGTTCCAAAGCAAACAAAATTAATATCGATTAAATAAATTATTAATCATGATAATATTGCTATATGTATAAATTGAAGTTGAAGTCGGTAAAACGAAAAGTCGGTTCTTTGAGAGCAAGACTTTCTTGAGTCAAATTCCTCATTCATTCTTCATTCTTCCCTCAAGTCTTATTGAGGGCGAATAAAGTACAACGAGTTGAGAGGGGACTAGGGGTGGCGTAGAATGGGGTAGGAAAACGAAAGGGGGATGAAAGAGGAGTATGAGGAACAAGTATAGTTGAACTTTGCAAAAAACAAATTGTCATAGTCTCTTGTGAAATGATTATTATCATTTAAAGTGTTAAAGTATTTTCGTTTGTGTTTCTCTTGAGGGTAAGAGTGATGAAAAACGAGAGTGAAAATTGTTAAATTAAAGAGCCTGTACGCAAGTGTTAGAATATTAAATAAAATTGTTTATTGTACGGTTCCACTGGCATTTGACCCCAAAAATACAATCGCCGACCTGGATGACCGAGGTGGCTAAGATCTCAGCGCTTTGGTCCGAAGTGTCGCGGGTTCGAGTCTCATCTTGGGAATAGTGGTTTGTCCGTTGTTGCTCACGTATGTGTTGTCGCGGAGGACCTCGCGTTCTGCTGACCCCAGATTAGAGGAACCCGAAAATGTGTTGGTGTCTAGTGTATGATCGAATATGCGTCCCGTCGGGACGTAAAGGCTAACCGGCTGTTGGCGGGAGAAAATGCCTAGAAAAAAGATACGATCTTGCTTAAGAGACTTGATTCTACCACATCCTTCCGTCGGCGAGGACACCCCGTCTCCCTCCGTTCGCGAAGTCTTCCGAAGGGCGGGCGCCTGGAATCCCTCCGAGCAGCGGCCTTCTTCGCGCAGCAAACGCATCGACCAACGCGCCCTCTACGCAGCCCCTTATCGCAGAACAATGCTCCCAGTATGACGCAGCCGGGCCGGCGCGGCGCGGTCGACTCGCCGGAGAACGATTACTCTGCCAGAAGGACCGCCATCCCCCACCCCTGCGGGCCTGGCGCAGCGGAGGGGGCGCCGAGCAGACGGGGTTACAGGGTCCTGACTCCTCCGCCAGCCCCCACCCTCGCCCCCGCCCTTCCCGGGCCCGCAGCTCCCCGTTTTTCCCTCCCCTGCTCCGGCGCCGCCGCCAACTTGCGACGATTTGAATAAGCCCTCACAACAGCCCATTTTTGGGGGGTTTACAATTACAGATGCGAGGGTAAAGTTTGGGAGCGAAATTAATTATGTGAACGCACGCAAGTATTCCCAAGTTCCGAATTAATTCTTCGCCCGCCCGGCGCGGCGCCTGGAGGAGAGCGGGGGCGGGGCGGAGCGGGGCGGGGAGCCGGTGGAGGGGGCGGGGCGAGAGAGGGGGCGCCCGCCCGCTGGGCGTGCGGGCCGCTCGCACCGCTGCAGCGGAGGCGCCGTGCGCGTGCATGCGTGTGCGTATGAGAGCGCGCGCGGGGAGGCCCCTCCTGCGTTATTTACGGCGGAGAAGACTTGTCTTTGTCTGGCGCAGGCGGCTTAATTTACCACCTACTGTGAGCAGTTACCGACGCAGGTTTACTTTTCGGAGAAGCGGACAAGCCGGAGCGTAACTCGGTGGAGTGGAGGCGCTATTCAGAAAGTGAGCCGTGGAGTTTTGCGGATTATGTTTTGTTAGCAATAATAACTCGAAATAAGAAAAACAACTTCGAAATTACGAAACTACGTTGTACATTTACTTGATGCGAGATTCTACAAAATGTTAACGCAATAGCTTCAACAAGGATTTATGTTATATTTAATAATCCTTAAAACAAAATATGTAAATACTCTTAAAATTGATCTTATTTCGCAATGTGTATTTAATAACAAGATCATAGAAATATTTTATAAATGTAAAAGATGCCTGTATCAGAAATAGTGAGTAGTTAATTTTGTATTAAAATGTTTTTCTTCTTTCCAGAGGTACTGTATTTTTGCATTACCGGAAGCGGGGAAGAGTCCTGCTGTGATTTCATTCGGACGCCCTCATCCAGTGTTGATGTCCAGACGAGTCAAAGGTATTCGTTTTTATTTACATTTTTTTTGCAAATATCGGAAGATTTTTTTGTTCGGGAATAGGTATTATAGTAGGTAAAAAAATTTCTCGTTGGAGAATTTAAAATAAATTAAAAATATGAGATTCACTTTCTTTAGTAAATTTAATATAAGGACTATACAAGAGCTTAATTTGCATTAGCTCATAGACCAAACCTAAATGCAGTATCATTGCAATGGTGAACAAGGTAAGGAGTTCCTGCCTTTTTTCACGAAAGATTTTATCTCATAACTTTTCTACTTTCAACCCAATCAATATTATGTAAACAGAGCGGTAAAATGGAAACCATTGCATTATCGGTAGAGCTTTCAGCCATTACTTGGGGTTGCCTTCAACGGAAATATTTGTTTCCGCGCGTTTTATCAATTTTTTCGAAGAAAGAATATTTTGTGGTCCCGAGATGTGGACCAGGGTAATGACTACCCAAGAAATCCTCAAATATTAGTGATGAAAATCTATTATCCCACTACCAATAGGTCGGCTTGATTTGCCTCGTCTTTGTTGTGGTATACGGAAAACCATCAGTCATCTCACAATTCGTACTCATCATCCCCATCAACTTCGAGATAGTGTGCACATGCTAAGGCGGGGGTTAACTTTTTACAGTTCACCCCTAACTATGGAATAATTGATGGGAGTCTGACTGGCTGGCGGTCTTCGAAGGAGCAATGCATAACTCTTTTTTTATCAACGTTGCCTATATCTGAATGGCACTAAAGAGGCAGATTGCAAAGAGACAACAGACATATACCCAATTTTTGCATGCAGAAAGATACATTTGGTTTTGTTTACAGTCAGAAAGTCACTCGCGGATACACAGTGAAGCTAACGTTTGGTTAGTTCGGCGCATTCTTTTCTATCCAAATGTGGAGGATGTGAAATATCACGTAGTAATCTGCCGCCAGTCCCTCTGATCAGTGTAGAATCAGAAACAGTAATTCTCCTAAATACATTTTCGGCCAGTTGACAACAGTCTCATTGGGTCGTCCTTTCCATAAATACATCTGTTGTGGCGCAACCAACGAGATTAATTACTCTAGTTTGTGGTTATGACGTTCCCTTCCATAATATGATCATGAATTATTTGTTAAAGGTAACATTTTATTTTATTTTCGTGATACTATCTAAATCATCAACAACAACTGATAATTTTCGTATTGATTTGGACATATTATCATGTATTATACCCTTTTCATGCATATTGGGTAAGTTTGTACAAAAAGAAGATAAATAAAGTAATAGTTTAAAAGGTACTCTTCAGAGAGAGCATTTGAGATGGGATCAAATAATGTGATTTTTTAAAATTTCGTACGAAATAACTAAAATGTCAAACATAAAATAAAACAAAATTTAATAGATCGGATTAATTTAATCGGATTCTCGCGATGTCTGAATTGAAATTACAAATTGTGGCTGCTTACCAGGAATTCCAGCGATTACAAAATCCTTTTGGGATTCCCGGAAGGAGCATTTCCACGCAGCTTCTATTGCATCACAAGGATCCAAGTTCGGAAAGTGGCGAGAGAATAAAGTTATTCATTAACAAGCGTTTTTTGTGCTTTCTTGTTTTCATAGCATCGCTTTGTACTCACGGAACACAGCACCGAGCTCTTGAGTTTCCTCCACTTACCTGAAACAAACAACCCACGTAAAAATTATCTTTTATAGGAATTTTGAACATAATCTAAGCATTTAGAAATATACCAATCTCTTCTCGTTTGTATTATAAATTGTACTTTATCTCGTAGGAATATTAATATTACTGATTAATATTACTCCAGAAATGATTCTGTTTATTAGTTGAAAAAAATTAATTTTAAAAATGGAAAGGAAATTACAGTATTTTCCACAAACTTCGTCATGTACACTTAGAACGTACGAATATACGGATTGAGAGGTAATAATTTGTTATGTTTGTAAATTTTCACATTTTATGGCAATTTTAATGTTGATAGAGTGTAAGGATGTTATATATGAATGTATATAAAAGGGAATGTGCATATGACTGTCGCATAAAGGCGCAAAAACTTCTCGTCCGATTTCCCTGAAATTTTCAGTTTTATTATTATTATTATTATTATTATTATTATTATTATTATTATTATTATTATTACTATTATTATTACTATTATTACTATTATTATTATTACTATTATTATTATTATTATTATCTGGAGTATTTAAAGAATGGTTGGGATTACATCGTAAATGTAGTGGCGTTGTTTTTGCGAAGTCAGTGGTGAGGCTGGGCTCTACGCCGTTCTCAGAGGACCTTGCTTGAAGTGCGATCTATGGATATCTTTTTGAACTGAACGCCTCACTTGACTCATAAAATTGAATAACATCGAAGTTGCGCTCTAGAAAGTAGGAAGTCCGAACCGAATGTTGACAGTGCACAACATTATTCGAATACTTTATTTTTAAAGTGTAGTATATTAAAGTAAAGTTTAGTTAATACGCAGTTAAAAGGTTTTAATACCTAGTTAATCTTTATTGAATAAAATAATTTTGAACTTTAATTGCATTTATTTAACACACAGCAATAGCGAAACATTGCCGGGTCCGCTAGTTGGTGTATAAAAATCACCTAAGGTTATTCGATTTTTACACTTATGAGCCATAGAAAGAAAGCTACTGACCAAGATGCAGCAAATAAACAGAAAGCAAGAGCTGCAACACACTTCATTTCAATAAAATGAAATCGCAAGTGCCGCAGTCTGCTCAATCGTCGCGCCAGATCCTCCAGCCATTCCGTCATGCTGTGAACGTCGGAGGCCGCTGGGAACTTGAGTTCTCACTGGTAGGAGGGGGTCGAATACAAGACATATACGTGAAAGGCTCTCGTATCGAGACGTGAATAAAATAACAATAACAATAAAAATCTATAGTTCAAGAAATGTTATCTCAGATTTCAAGATAACGTGAATCGTCAAAATCGCTGTTGACATTCGTATTTTTATGGACTGAGTGTCATTGAATCGTACAACATTCAAAGGTAGTCGTTTGTAGCTTTTAGAAAGAATTATAAAAAGGAATATTGTATAAATATTCCGTGAAAGTACGTAAGGGAGGACACTGTAAAAGATAATAAAACCTTTTATAATACTCTTCAATCTGTCAGTCAAAGGGAAACATGGGACGTGAAGTTTCAACAACTCGCTCCGCAGAAACAGATGTTAAAAATAAGCACATACAAGGACCTTCAAAAGACGTAATTAAACAAACAAACCCATGGAAGCTATTCAGAAAGTTTCATGTTTATTTAAACGCGGTATCATTTTTGTTCGCGTGTACGCATCTATTGAAAAGCTTACTTTGAAATAACATAATACGTCTCGCGCACTTTCGGCGTCATTTGTGCGCACTGTGCGGCGGCGGAAGTGATGCGAGAAGTCGAGTTGAGGGGCGGGGCCGCTTTGCGGGCGAGCGCTGGCTACCTGATCGCGCACATTGTTGCGCGCCCCGCAGTCGCCTTGCGCGGCTGGGCTGGCGAGCAGGGCGGGGCGGGGCAGAGCTAGTCGGGGCGGGGCGGGGAGTGGAGGGCGGGGAGGCGCGGGGCGGGGTGGGGTGGGGCGGGGCGGGTGGGGCGGGGCGGGGCGGGGCGGGGCGGGGCGGGGCGGGGCGGGGCGGGGCGGGGCGGGGCGGGGCGGGGCGGGGCGGGACGGTGCGGGACGGGGTGGGGCGAGGCGGCTCGAGGGGTGGGGCGGCTCGAGGGGCGGGGCGGGGGCGACTTTCCCTGGGGCCAGCCCTCATAAATTGGGCCTCGCGTGACCGCCGCTTGATCCCTGGGCCGCTGCTCAGCGCACGGCCGCGGGCGGGGCGAGGCGGGAAGGGGTGCGGTGGGGAGGTCGGCTGCCGAAAGCCAAGGGGGAGAACGACTGAAGAGGGGCGGCACCGCGCGATGGAGCTTGCCAGGATGAATACGTTATCGTTGCATTGACTAACACGAAACACAGCCTCTTTGTCAATCATTCAGAAGAATAGTTACCGTGTGAATATTGATACATTAATCCTGATTATTTTCCTCGTTACATTACAAAATTTAGTGAATTCCTTAAGTACACGAGTGTAATTCTAGTCCAAATTTTCTTTAAGTAAACGCGTGTAGTATTTATAATACATTACTCACAATAGTGGTCTTTCTGAGAGAAAAAGAATAACTGATATGCAACTTATATTATTTTTGGAGTTTCGGTTTCATTCGAAATTTTTATGCTTAATATACCTGCATCCAATTGTTATGCTCGTACTTGCCAAAAGTTAATATATTTAGGATTTTTATTTCTTCATGTGAAATGATTTTATATGTTATTAGCAGTTGCATTTTCGTAAAAAGAGTGAGTGGATATATGGAGGAAGGGGAGGGAACAGTGATGGAAAAGGAAAATCCAGGCGCTGTCCGTGGCCTGTTTGTTAGGGAACTACTCCAGCATTTGCCTGGTGTTTATCCGAGAAACCACGGGAAAATGTCAGTCAGAAGCAGCCGACCACTAAAATTCATTCTCACTGGTAGAAGGGGGTCGAGTACAAAACATAACGTGAAAGGCTCTCTTATCGAGACGCTAATAAAATAACAATAACAATAAAAATCTGTAGTTCAAAAACTATTATTTCAGATTTCAAGATAACGTGAATCGTCAAAATCGCTGTTGACATACGTATTTGTATGGACAGAGAGTCATTGAATCCATTCAGTCAATTCATCCAGCGGCTGAATTCCAGCTAGCTGGTGTCGAAAATCCGCCACCGGATGCGTACTCTTAAGACCTCGCGGTCCTGGAGTTTATTCGTAACGTTGACGTAAAAAGAGAGAGGTCGGCTCACATATAGTGGTATGCCATGGCTATCTTACGAACTCTTCGGTGCTACTAAAACGATAGAGACCCGAGGGCAACAAGTGCCTCGAGATGTCAATGTAAGGCAGGTGGTAGTGGCGGCCGGGGAGGGCGCGTCTTGCCAGAGCAGCCACTGCACTGGTGGCGCAGCGCGGCGGGCGGCGGCGAAGGCGCGCGGCGCGGCCGGGGGAGGCGTGGTCTGGGCCGGGCCGGAGCCGGGGCGGCGGCCGCGGCCCTAAACTTTTGATGGGCTGCCTTACGGCCGCTGCCGGCTCGCGACCGTCCGAGCGGGCCACTTCTACTAAAAATTCATTCCTGATTACCTGTTTATATGTCGGGTTGCCAGGACGACGTCGCGCGCGTCCCCGCCCTCCCGCCGCGCGGCCCTTTCGCCGATTTTCCGCGCGCCCTGCGCTGCAGAGAGGTCGCGGCCCACCTGCACCCCGCCCACGCCCACGACCGCGCCCTTGCCCTTTCGCCCTGCGCCCGACAGAGAGAGGTCTTGCCCCCTTTAGAAAGCTTTTCGTTGTGTCCACTGCTGCGCTCTACAGCCCCCAACCTTTAGTCACACTGTGGTGAGGGCTGTCGCTTAGGCAGCTTCACCGCATGAAACAGGCTCTCTCAACTCTCTCCTCATTGGGGTTCATGCTTATTTAGATGCAGTCAAATCTCTCTCAACATTTACGACGTCTAAATATCAATTTAGATTTTTTGCAGTAAATCAAGTTTTAAATTTTTTCAGTCGTGTCGCTTATTATTACTCATTTTATATCATTCCATGTTATCATTTATTTTACAATATATCTGGTAACCTTTTCTGATTTGTATATTATCCAATTTCTCGCTAACTTTGGGTATTTATTCGTACGTTTTCTCTGGAATTCACCCCTTATAAGCAATTCAAATACATTTTTAAATATCTTGGTACTCTCTTGAATTTCACTCCTTCTGTTCATATACATACATTTAAAAAGAGAAAACTACCTCTACTCTCCCTGAAACTTCCATTTCACTGTAACTTCATCTGTTTTTTTTTCTTCTCTTTACCTGTGTGATTTTCTTTAACCATCTCCACCAGAACATCCATGCAGCTAGCCTTCAATCGTCTTCATCGAATTCGCAGCATCCTGGTTCTTTTGCTCGCTGTGTCTCATCCGTCGCCGGCAAATCCGCTTCCCCGCTTCCCCTCGCTCGCCTTGAAGGCGGCCGCCGGAGCGAGGCAGGTGGGCCCGAGGAGCACCCGCACAGCGCCGCTCCCAAATCGGCAAATTAAGTTTTCACCTGACTCCCCAGCTTCAGGAGTCCCGTCGGCCCCTGGTCGCCGCCGCCGCCGCCGCCGCCCCTCTCGCCCCCCCGCCCCTGGCCACCCCGCCCCCTCGCCGCTCCCGCCCCCTCGCCCCCCGGCCCCCTCGCCGCTCCCGCCCCCCTCACCGCCCCCGCCCCGCTCGCCGCCCCGCTCCCCTCGCCGCCCCCGCCCCCTCGCCGCCCCGCCCCCTTGCTGCCCCGACCCCCCTTGTCGCCCCCGCCTCCCTCACCGCCGCTGCCGCTCCTTTCCAAGGCCCCGCTAAATATGTGAATTTCTTGAAGGAGGTTTGGGTCGGAAAGGCAGCCCTCCGGCCTTTGACGGGCGCACCACGGGCCCGGGCGGGGCGGGGCGGGGGTGGACGGTCGCCTTCTGCCGCCGTCAGTCGTTGCTGGTGGCCGTCGCCTCCGCCTGCGCCCGCGGGCGCCTAATCCCCGAGCAGAGTGCGTGGGGAATCGGCGCAGGGGCGGGCGCGCCTGGCGGGCGAATGGGGGATTTTTCTTCTCTCCGAAGCTCGATGAATAGGTTTGACCCTAATTTACATTTATACCTCGCGCTGCACCCCGGATTACGCGCTTTTTCATTAGATCGTCACCCGCCCCTGCGACCCCCGCCGCTCCGCCTGCATCTTTTTACATTCATTGCGTTCTTATTGGGAGGTTTTTGTTGCATTTGCTTTTGAAGAATTTCCATATATTTGGGTCCTCCTTGGTCCTTTGAGCTGGCATTAAAATTTTAAATTCATAACTGCGTTGGCAATAGCAAGTTTCATGTGTGTATCTTTCACATTCTCAATAAATTATTGGCGAGGTTTGGTTTATTAATTGTTCGAAAAATTCTTAATTACAATTTTTTAGGGAAGAATTACATTGTGTAATCAATTCAAATTAAATAAACACTAAGCAAAAAAGTGAGTTATGGATGCGTATCAAATGGAAAATGTAATAATAAATAACCTGCTGAATTGTATCGATTCTTCATTCCCAATCAAGTTGACAAACCTGAATCTCGTGTGACAACCATCAAACATAAAAATACAATTCAAGCGTTGCATGGCGCCTCCGGTGAGTAGAGTATTTTTCATGGTGATTTTTTTATTTTGCCGTGCAAGAGCAAAATGAAAAAAAAATTGAGCGCAATTAACTTGCTTGCCTTTTCTGCCATGTAATACAGAGATCCAAATAAAAATATATCAATAAAACTTGTTTAATTTGATTCATTCGATTTTCCTATCGCCAGTTTTTTGAATCTTAATCCTAAGGAGCAACTTTAAGTTCGGAAAAGCAGTACCATTTCACAGCGTTTCAATGGCATTGATGCCCTTTTCGCCTCAAACAAACAGCTTTTCTTCTTGAATTCTTTCAAAATATTCTAAAAGATCCAAATAAAAATAATAGCAATTTATTCGTTTTGTTGTGAGCAATTGAATAAGCAAAGATGCCTTAAACCTCCTCCAAAATGCGATTTAGGTGATTGATCCCCTCCCCCCGAAAAAACACGTTTTTGCCGTAATTATCGTAGAATATTCTGGAAGGATCATTAATATTTAGTTCCTAGACATATATAAATGTTTTAATGGACACACTTTTCGGAAAATAATGTAGAACACAGATTTTGAGATAGCATTTTAACAATAAGGGTTAGGTTTCGTTTTTGTATTATTGGTGTGATGGATTTTGTGGTTGATAAAATACACTATAATTTATTCAATGTTCTTAAATTGTAAAATTTAACAAAAATTGTAATTGGCCTGAGACTATCGGAATGTCATTAAAGAGCATAACTTCATAAGTTTCTTGAAGAATAATGTAAGTTGTTTTTGAGAAAATGTGATCTGATGTGTTTTTTTTAAATGCTATTGTTTACTACGTTCGAAAACCATTAGATTTTCGAGAGATTTCATCGGAGATTATTTGATGATAAATGTAATAAATGATGACAAATGCTGGCATATAAACTTATAAGTAGTATTAAGAATCCATAAGATGTTTGATAAATTTTAATCCTTCGTAGTTTTTTGAATTGTTGTTTGAATGAAAACATCACTTGCCATCATATTTGGGTGTTCCGTAGGAACTGCGATAGAATACTGGTACTTCGAACTAATATATTGAAAATCCTTTGTTCAAAATTCGTGTATGGATGAGTATTTTACATTTAATATTAGTAATTTAAGTTTTCATTGAGAAATTCTTGAAGATGAGTTATGAGCTTTGTATAAAGTATTCCCTTAAATTTCATAACAGTCCCTCCGAATTTCGCAGAGTCAAGCATGCAATAGTGTGAAGCGGAAATATTCTTTTCGAAATAAACTCGAATTGTTTAGACAAGCTGTTCATTTTTATAAATGTTTTTCAGTATACAACCCAAAACATTTATTTTTGTGAAAATATGGAGTATGACGTTTGAACCATTGTGTAACTGTCTCTACAATATAATTATGAAAAAGAAAGAAACGTAAATTCCATTATTTTGAAATTAAGTATTCAATTACAATTAGGTCTATAATTTCAAAATGAATATAATTATACTGATGAAACTTACTTTGGATCATTCCTAGGTGTGGTTATCGAAAGTTATGGCTGCAAAACATCAACAGGGTTGTAAAACAAATTAAACGTTTTATAACATCGGCATCAGTGCGCCAATACCCCGCTTTATTGAAAGACTCAACAGGCAGTGAATTCTCACATTTCCTTCTGTTCCGCTCGGCCCTAAAATACCTCCAGAGACCTCTACCGGCTGCGACAGAATTGTGGGGCGGCGGCGCTCGCCTTCAATGCGACGGCGGCGCCACCGGGGGCGGGATGTTTCATTTCCAGCAAAGGTGCTCGATATCACTTCCCAGCGCAAACGTCCCGTGCCTGCACATAGGTGGAGCAGAGCGTTCCGCTTGAAAAGGACGAGGAGACAGGAAGCGAGCTCGTGCGCGCGTTTCGAGTGCCTATCGAACGAGCGTGCGGCCGCCCCCGCCCCCGCCCCCGCCCCCGCCCCCGCCCCCGCCCCCGCCTCCACCCCCGCCCCGCCCCGCTCCCTCGCCGGAAGGCTGAGCTGGAGGTGGGGCTGGATCGAGGCGGTACGAATTCCGCGAGAGGAGTGGGGGAGAGGGGAGGGGATGGGGCATAGGAGACGGAGACTGCAGGGGGCGCGGTGGAGGGGGGGGCAGTGGAGGGGGAGACCGCGCCCTCGCCAGACGCCCTTTCCGTTCGTGGCTGCCACGCGGAATTTGCGGAAAAACGTATCGCGTACGCATCGACTCTTCTTTTTTTTTACTCCCGCTCTGTACCATTGCACGCTGTTGGATGGTTCAGTAACGGAA
This sequence comes from Teleogryllus occipitalis, assembly GCA_011170035.1. Taxonomy (NCBI): domain Eukaryota; kingdom Metazoa; phylum Arthropoda; class Insecta; order Orthoptera; family Gryllidae; genus Teleogryllus; species Teleogryllus occipitalis. Next base: position 145,434 of record BLKR01002088.1, on the reverse strand, counting down.
TTTTATTCAGCATTTGTATGGCTGAAAATGATATTATTCCTTTTAAATGTTCGTGTAGTCCAACTTGTTTTATATATTACCTCAGTGTACCTGTGGGTTGTCATAACAGCTTGAACAGAAATTCAGAAAATGGCATTAGAAATGAAATTATCTATAATTGTACTCAGGTTCATGTTTTTTTTAGCAGAGTTGTCACTTATAGTTCTTGGGTTCTTCTTGCGTAATAAAAAAATTATTAACGATAGATGTATAACTTTCAGTACTTCATTAACTAGATTGAATCTCGTCATTCTCAATTAAGAAACTATAATTTTCTACAGGCAATTTAGATTATATTTAAAATACTTATATCCTAAACTGTGAAACTGAAAGCACAGTACTAGAACTAACATCCACTAAAAATAATGCGACTGATGATGAGAATGGTTTGGAGTTCCATTCATCACGTAAGGTACGGATTTCCCTTTTTAATATCTGAAGAATATGATACTACAATAGCAAACTAAAACAAGTTTTCTTCAATTCAGTCGTTCTGATACATCTTAAATATCAACTTATAATATCATATCGCGCAAGCAAATAAACAGTTATACCTTTTTATCTTTAATGGTAAACAACACGCTTAACCAGAAACTCAACAACAATACTTAGATTTGAAATAACTTATTTGCAAAGTGACGTAGTTCCTTGAAGCATTATTATTCAGCAAGAGAAAATATTCACGTTCAGCTTTATAGATCAAAATAAGATTCAGCTGTTTTCGGATACCATTTAACATAATAGAAACACAATCTCTGAACAGTTTTTATCAGGGTACAGAAGAAGCATCTTACGAATATATTGATAAGTAAAATAAAAAAACGGAAATGGGGATACAGCACCGTGATAATGTAAATAAACCGGTAAGCTCTTCGATTAACAGTTAACTTAATTAAATTCAGTTCAGACTAAGAAGAGAGTTTAAGATTTATTTTCACGAATTTACTGGTCGAATTTCCTAGAAGATGGATTTCATCCCAAACAAAATATTCATTCAATTCTTGAAATTGAAATGCATGTTTCTCTGTTATGAAGTCTTAGGGTCAAATTTGAAATAATCTATCTGGTATGTAAAATGTGTCCTTCGAAACATAAGAAAAATATTTATGGTCATCTTGTAGATTATTGAATAAACGATTATTTTATTTCATTATGTCTTCATTGATATCTTATGTTACGAGGACGAAGCATAAAAAACATTACCTAATGGTAAATGTAGTACAGTTAATTTTCAGTTATCCGTTAGAACGAGCCATGGTAATTTACTCTAGGACTGAATTATTGAGGTCATCAAGACAATGTTTTTATATCACTCCCACAATTTTATTTTGTGGCTCCAATTGCTATTTCTTTCCCAAATTTCGGTAGTGAATGCTCTTCGCTGTCATTCCGAGATGGCAGGCGATGAATTGCTCTTCAATATTTCATTAAATCACTGACGCATTGCACTGTTTTGTCGCATTCATATTATCCCACAATGGATTTAGCTGTTCCGAATTTGTATTCAGACCTTTCGTTGACATTCCATTCATATTATTTTCGTCTGCTGCTTCAATATCCGAAGCAATAATCGACTGGCACGCAAACATATCACCGGAAATTGTACTCTCGTGCTTGGATCACAATGGCAGCTCTCATATAATACGGTTTTTGTAGTGGGCACAATTCCCAGAAGTCTTGTTCGAAGAAGTTGCAAATATCAGAGAGACGTTATGAAAATAAAGCGTTTTAATGTATTAAACTGAAATTACACGCTCCTTCAATAAATAGTGGTATAGTGGTGGTCGTACTTTTGTTTAGACTTTATTCACACACTTTCAGAATATTAAATGTAGGGTAGAAGAAATCAACATTACACGAAAAATAATTTTCGTTTACAATTTATCTAATAGTTACAAAAGCATTGACTTTCTCAGTCTAACGGTTAATATGATCTGAAAAGGGTAATATATTATAATATTAAAACTTCCATCCTATAAAAACTTACTTCAGTCATTTTAAAAACTCTCTTCAACAAACGAATCATAAGAGATTCGAAAATGTGAATACAAGTACATTGAAACCTGTAATAATATAATTTTGAAAATCTAAAGGTTTAATTTATATGGTATCTTGCCATTGAATTCATTACATTGTGCTCTATCAGGTCCCTCTGGGACTTGGCTCTATCCTTGCAAAAATTGTTAAAGAAAATAATTGCCAGTTCTGGTACTCGAACCGTCCCCCTCACGAATTATAGACCGCAACTTACTGTAGCCATCGAGATCATACGAAGAAAGGCTGTTGCGATATTTCGAGAAGTTTTTCTTGATGACATTCAGGTTGAATCAATTATTGTGTAATAATAATAATAATAATAACAATAATAATAATAATGTTTAATAATGTGTCTAATTACGTTAATTTAATTTTAATTAATATAATAGTAATTATTATTATTATATTTTTATTATAAAAATAACATATTTTATTGTTCAAGAAATCGATCAGAGTCGATATAGCATTATTTATTTTGAGGTAAATCCTTCATGTGGTTTAGACTTCAAACATTAGGGTTGTTTGGAAACGCACGCGATCGGATGGAGCAACGTTTTAATTTTTAAAAAATCTTTTTCGGAATCAAGGATTCCCTAATCATGTACTTCCGTTAAATAATTGATATATATTTTTAGGGCCTACTTAATTTTCTCTACTCCAGAGAGTATGAACAGGTGTCTCAGAATAAATTTTACGAATTTCTGGGTCATGTACAGGAGTCAAAGATGACAACTTTTTACAAGCATGTAGTGAAAAATTTCATATAAGGACGTTACCCATGTGACATCTGCCCCTGATAGGAAGACAATTTATGATGCATTGTTATTTAGCAGCTCACGATCTGACGTTAAGAGATTTCGTGTACCAGTCGAACAGTAGTGTAAGACGAGTTGGGAAACATTTGGGGGGCAAGTGACACACAAGTATACTCTTATTTACATAGAGTGGTACTTAATGGACACTATCAGGAAGGAGAGGAGGGCATTGTCATCCAATAGAGAGCTCCAATACCAAAAATTTGAGTCGTAACAAAGCTCCCGTTTGGATGACAGTGCCCCCTCTCCTTCTAGCTCGTAACCTTAGAGCGCCACTAATTTTAAATCAGAGTATAGTTATATGAATTTTACTCCCCTATCTTCACTGTAAAGCAATGATAATAGAGGGCGAATGTTGATGACCGAAAACATCGCCAAAAATTATCAATAAAATACACTTAAAAGTTTTTAAAATGCCCTAAAAGTATGTTAGTGATGTAATCTAGGTTTCATTTGTTTCAAGTGAACTCAGCTCGCAAACTGTTATTTTGGACAGTTTTGTACCAGAAAATCTTTGTCTTTAGCTATCTCGAAATCACTTAAACTGACAATGACACGTCACATAAACGTTAGGGTACATATTCACAACGGCTGACATTACAATTTCTGAGCGACGAAATCGAATAGGCTAGTTAGGAATTCTGTAGAGAACATCTCGTAAATATTATTCGAAACGAATACCATAAAATTGTATTAAAATCTGTGAAATCAACGAAAAATGCTTTAAAAATGACGGGGAAAAGTAAAAAATGACTTATCAGTGGAAATCGACTATAAAAGCAAACAAAATGAATAAAAATGAGTAATTTCCTTTTGTTATAACATAAAACTATCATCTACACTAAGAGACATTGTTTTAAAGGGAAAAGAAAAAAAGACATTTGATTAAAATCCGTCCCCTAGTGATCAACTTCGACACGCCTACAGGCCTCATAGGTTTGTAATAACTATTCTGAGGCATCCTGCATTGGACTCGTTTGGTTATCGTATCACTAGTATAGTTGAACCCCGCTCCACTTGTCAGTTGCTTCTTAAGTGGTTTGCGCAGAAAATGCTGAATGCAGGATGTGCAATACCACGCGGTGCATCTCGTTACTCTTGGCCAACGAGGGAGGGCGTCGTCGTCGTCGAGGGGCGCGGCGAAGCGCGCAGGGCGAGGCGGGCGGAAGCGCCGGCGGGGGAGGGGAGGGGAGGGGCGGGGCGGGGCGGGTCTTTCCGCCCGGCTGCGCCCCAGAGCGGCTGCGCCCAAGGCAGAGCCCCGGGAGGCTGCGCGGGCGATGCAGCTGACTTGGCCCCACCGCCCCGCCCCTCGCCGCGACGCCCCGCTTCGCCAGGTACCTGCACTCGCTGTGTCCTCAACAGCCCCCTCTGCAGCGGCGGGGGAGAAAGGAGGAGGGGGTGTAGGGGTACCCGATCTGAAGTAGTTGATTTCGTTTGTTTGGTGGTTGAATTTTAATAAAGGAATATAAGTAGTTAGTATAAATTATTTAATAAGATGAGTTTTAATTACATAATAGCCATTTTTATATGAGACGATGTAGTATCTTTATCGCTGTGTGACATTTTTAATTTTATTATATTCCATTTTATATGTTAAAATACAGAAAAAATATGATATTAAGTTACATATTTTGCTGTGTCTCGGCGGAGTGGTCATGAGGGTAGTGTAAAGTATCGCCTTCTAGATGGGAGGTAGTGTAGTGGTATATCAGTAACCATTATGAGGCATCTTTGAACTTCTGAATGAATTTAATATTATATTATTAGAAATGATCAGTTTTACAGATTTGATAATTAAATTTCTAATGCCATACAGTTCGTAAGAATTAAATAATTCTGTAATTATGTCTTCTGTAAAGAATCTATACATACATTATAACCAATGGAGTCTCAACAAAGGGAACTTAAGATGAGGTCCTCATTGCTCCCATACCATTGAAAAGTTAGATTTTTATTCTCTAGTACTGAAAGTACTGTCACATTAGTATGATGTTTTTGTTCATCGCCTTATTCTCTAGAACGTTTCAATGTATATTTTTATAGTATTATTCTAAAAGTACTGCTAAGAGTTGCAGTTTAAGAAACCTATGCCACTTTCCACAAAATCTTCACCTCAGTCAACTTCAACCTCAGCTGAATTCACAAATGTTATTTCATCTTCAAGACGACGGGACTCTGTACCTTGCAGATACTGTCCATCTCCTAATATTAAATATAAACACCTGTCTTGAAAAACAATGACACTGTTTCCTTTCAAAATATCGTTTTCAAAAGTTCCTCGAAAAGCGTTAATTAGATCTTTAATTTCAGTACATTTAGGTTACTATACATATTTGTTTTCATAAATCAAACGGGCAAATAATTTACTGAACAGATGCCTGGAAATGTAATTCAGGAAGAGATAAAGAAATGTCTCTTTCCGTTTATTATTCTGAATTGTTTATAATCTCTCTCACCCTATTATTTGAGGAGTGCCAGAGTCTTATATTTCTTTAGGTGGCAGAAGCGTGAATTATATTATCTCTCTCGTGATTAGCGGTGAGCTTTTCTCCTTCAAATCAGGAAGATCATACTTTACAACTCGCTCTAGAAGAACTTGACTTTAATCTTATTTTAAATTTTCGGCCAATTTAAAAGATCGAATTAGAAAGTTCTGTATGAATGTGTGTGTTTGAATTATGTACCTATCTCGCTCACCTGCGCGTCACCCAACAAATTAATGAAATGTTTACCTACGCCAACCTGCAGCCCTTGGAGCATTTCGCTCTCCTTCCGCTTCGTGACCCCTTCGTTAAGCAGGGGCCTCCCGCCCTCCCTCTCGCGGGTCCCCTTTGCCACTCGCTTCCACCTCTGCCGCCGCCAGGTCGACCGCCCGGGCCAGGCCGGGCCGGGCCGGCGCGCGCCGCAGACTTCTCCAACTTGTAATTAAGCAACGATAAGAACATTCGCCCAAGTTGCGGAGGAGCGCCCACGCGGGGGGGGGGGCGAGTAGGCGGGTCGGTGAGCGAGCGGGAGGGAGGGCCTGGCGCCGGCCGCAAATATCGCTAGAATTACGTCCTCAGCCGAAGGCCAACTTCGCTGACATTGAGGGGCTCGGCGCCGCCGCCTCCGCTGCGTGCTGCACGCCCCGCCCCGCCCGCCCCGCCCCTCCCCCCTCCCCGACCCGCCCCTCCCCGCCCCGCCCCTCCCCGCCCCGCCCCGCTCCGCACGCACACGCGCCCGGCCCCGCGCGGGCCATTAGGGCTAATTAACGGTGGCGCCCGAGGACTCCTCAGCCGTCCTCGCCACCGCAGCGCTGCTCTTCTCCGGCGCGCGCCGCCGCGGAGAGGCCCGCCCCGCCACGCCCCCTTCTCCAAGCACTCTGCTGCAGCGCCTCTGACCGGGAGGTCCTAGGTTCCCACTCCCCACGGCGGCAGGATTTTCGACACTAGCTTTTCAGCTACGTCGAATTCAGTCACTGGAGGAGAATTCTAGCGGCCGACTGCTCTGATCGGTAGTTTTCCGTGGTTTCTCCGATCAACACCAGGCGAATGCCGGAGCAGTACCCTACCAAACGGGTCACGGACCGCGCGGGATCTGTCCTTCCTCTTCCTTGTCCTATCCTCTCCCCTTACACATTCCCTTACATGCACTACGCTACCACATATTCCGGGCGACCGGTCGGGAGTTTAGAGCTTGTCCCGGCTCGGGCGGTGCCCTGCTGGTGGGAGAGTCCTGGTTAGGGGGAAACCCCACTAGCCGACGGTAGGATGGCGCCGGATCTCGACATCCAGCGGGGGAAGATCACCGCCATCTCCCGAGAAAAAGCATGCACTACACTAAGGGGACTAATGACCAAAGCAGTTGACGCGCCCGGAAACACGAAAAAAATCAATCAATCAATCAATCCCAGCACTCTGTCGCGCTGCTTCTTGCCTCCTCTTCGTTTCTCTTCTTCTTTTTAGTCTTATTCTTCTTTTCCAAACAATCGCACATGTTAGGCCACTATCTGACAGAAATATGGGAATCAAAGCTCCATGTGTGGAGTGGAATTGGTCATCCATGCACACGTGAGGAACGTGTGTTAATGTTTTGGGAAATGTAAACGAGTAACGAGAGTTCCTCTAATTTGCAAAATATGATAAATGTTAATCGCAAAATGTTAATGTGTATACCTACATTCTGAGCTATGTTCCCAGTTATTTTATCCATCAGTAGCCATGGTCGGAGAGTAGTAAGAATTCCTAGAGCGGAAGTAATCATGGTCGTTCTAATTTTCATTCAAATAATTTTCAAAACAAATAACGGGTACACAGTTTCTCTTAGCCTCTTCATAGCGGACCTCACACCGGACGGAACGCCCCACTGATTGTTCAGTGGGCACCGCACTGCGCTCCATTCGCCCGCGCAGAGCTCGCGCCGCCGGAGTCACCCGCGAGCCACCGCGCGCCCGCAAACATCCCAAATATGCCGAGGCGCGTATCGGCTGCGGAAAAAAAGAAAACATTCCGCGGGCGGGTGCGGTCCGCAGCCGCCCGGCGCAGTGCGCCCCCCGCGGGACCTCCGCGCAACTGCTCCAGGCCCCGGCCCCGGCCCCGCCCCATGCACTCCGCTCCACGCTTAGAAATGGAAATAGTGTTTCACCTACGGACCGGGAGCGGTAGCTCAGTGTATCAACTGATGTCATTGCAGCGTCTCTGAAGTCCTAGGTTCGAGTCCTGACGGTGACAAGATTTTCGACACTAGCTTTACAGCTAGGTCGAATTCAGACTCTGTCTGGAGGGGAATTCTAGCGGCCGGATGCTCTGATTGGTAGTTTTCCGTGGTTTTTCCGATCAACACTAGGCGAATGCCGGAGCAGTACCCTAACAAACGGGTCACGTACCGCGCGCGATCTGTCCTTTCTATTCCTTGTCCTATCCTCTCCCATTTCACACACACACACACGAACATGCACTACACTACCACACATTCCGGGAGACCGATCGGGAGCTTAGAGCTTGTCCCGGCTGGGACCGTGCTCCGCTGGTGGGAGAGTCCTGGTTAGGGGGAACTCCGCTAGCCAACAATAGGTCGACGCCATCCCAAAGAGGAAAAAAACATGCACTACACTTACGGGACTAATAATCGACTCTGTTGATGCGCACGGAATCACTAACCAACCAACCAAATATTTTACCTACGGTTAACTGTGAATGTTGCTATGGTCAACTGTGAGCGTAGCTATGATCAGCTGTGCACGTAGCTACTGTGAACGAAGCTATTGTCAAATATGAGAGCGCAGCTATCGTCAACTGTGATCATAGCTATGGTCAAATGCGATTGTAGCTATGTTCAGCTGCACTCTATTGTAAAATGCTTGACTGTGATCGTAGCTGTGGTTAATTCTGATCGTGCCTATGGTCAACAGTGATCGTAGTTAAGGTCAACTGTGAACGTATGTATGGTCATCTGTAAAAGAATGTATGGACAACTGTGAACGGATATTAAATATTCTTTGAAATAATTTCGTTGAATGCATGTCGACTCACTAAACTTTTGCAAAAAACGTAATGAGTGTCCAATGAAAATTAAGTATGTGTTAAAGAGTGTTATGTCGAATCCTGAGTGTTAAATCTGGATCCTTTAGGAAGTTTTGATGTTATTACTAAATAATAACATTCTGTGTTTCAACAAATTTCTCACGTACATGAGAGCTTGAATACTTTTCTCAAACACAGATACATTTAACTATTTCAATTTAATGATAGGTTTAAGAGAGAAATGATATTGTCAAAATTCTTATCTAACCATCTTATTATGTGGAATAATTTCTCGAATAGGAATACATTCAATTGACAAAATACTTAACTAACAATATTGTTGTGTGTAAGAATTTCTCAAATAGTGAATGTATTTTATTGACGAAATTTCTGTGTTCGGATTGGTTTCGGTGCTTCGGCCCACTGTACTCCGTTTCATACGGTGGCGTTCCGACTGCCCATGGCGTGGCGGGAAGCGGAGGGGGGGGGGGCGATCGTGGGCGTGTCGGGCCCGTGCGGCTGCGTGGAATGGCGGCTGTAAACACGTCTATTTGTTCAATAAAAGTTTGCTGCGCTATTTTATTTCTACTGCGTGCGGTTCCGACAAGAATTTCATTCAGGAATTCTGGGCGCGTAATTGATAGGAAACGGCCGTTGTAGGTACGCGTAAAACGCATTTTTGGCTTCCTAGAATTCGGGCTAGATGCGGTCGTTTTGCAGTGTGGGCGAGGCTTCGCTCTACCTGTTTACTGCCAAATAGATTCTGACCCGAGTCTATCTGTTCATTGCTTTTAGGAATCGGACATATCCGAAAGGCGAAAGTGAGAACTAAATACTCGAACATTTAAATGAAAATCGATGGAAACGAAATTCAGATGGAAGAAATTTTTTATAGACTCCCAAATGCATGATACTAACAGAGTTCCTTTTGAACATTTTGAATGTTAACTTTTTAAAAATGTCCTTCCCTTGATCACTCAGACGTGTTATCGTGTCAAAGAAAATTATATTCCAATTATCTTCAGTGTTCCGCCTCTACTGTCAGGTTAATTACACGTTAGCAATACGAGTTAATTATGTAAAGTACCGTAATTGCCTTTCGAAATATCGTTTCGTTAAATTACGAATCTCGTTTGATAATCATTAGCAGGTGAAAACAATAAGCCACTTAATAGTATTATAAATACTGATGATGACGCTCAATTTGCAATTGATGGAGAATTTGTGCTGACATTAGCTATTAAACTTTCCGGATTAGGCGTTAGAATATTACTATTTTTTAATCTCTACTGAAATAATTAAATTGCTTAAAACTTTCTGTATGCTTAACTTGTAAAGTGGAATACCTTTATAATATCGCAAGGTTTACTATAAGAGAGCCTGCTACTTATCCCTTCTCTAGCTGAATAAAATGCAAGTCTTTGAAGTGCGGTGAAAATATATTAAGACAAAACCAAAGGAAACATACGGGGCGTTCTTCCAGGTGATTTACTTTGGCTGGAATAAGTCCTAAAAGTTTGAAAATCGGGTAAGCTTTCTGGATATATACGATTATAACAAATTAGTGTGATGCATCTATGTTAATAAAAAATAACTGTAATAATCTATGTAAATATATAAAACTTACAACGCTCCAGAAATCAGTTGTTTGAAATAAGGATATTGTGATGGATACTGTGTTATACGAGACTTTGTGTAGTGAATGTAATTTATATAAGTTCAAGTACAGTCATATTCACATTGAGTATTGAATAATCTTACAAATGAAAGTAGGATACTTCCACTGAAATGTTGAATTAAAATAACCTAGGTCCTTGTAGTAAACCATAAGAGACTAACTAAATGTAATAGGAACGCGTCTGGAAGTTAGGCAACCCACTACACACGCGATGCATGTTTCTGAAAGCTTCAGGATGTTGCCCTTTGCTCGTCGTCTTAATTGCAATCAACCTCCCGCAGATCTGAGAAAGTTATTCCAAACAGCGGGGCATCTGCGTGGGCAACTCACCATATGCCCGCGTGAAGTGCATTCCTTCGTGAATTGACAATCTTAAATTCGTTCAGAGGGACTTCTGAGATCACCATGTTTTTTAAAATGTTATCTGAAATGCTGTTCGTCTGATGCCACGCACTTGCACGCTGTAGTAGCTGTACTTCAATTGCAGCGGCGTCCTTATGAATTTTAATTTCCACCTTTCTCTGCAGGCTTCCAATTCAACACTCGTAATATTCTGAATCCTGTAATTTTCTTATGGCATTCGATATCTGTAGCATTCAACCTTTAGAATTGATTTACCCATCCCACTCTTGCACAACCAAATAGAAACTCGTTTTTTTCCCTCAGCGTTCTTACTTAACAATCGTTTACCATTACTACGCTTGTCACGTGGTGTCATTTTGCCTAATCATCATAACGCATTTCTAATTCCTCGTAGTTCAGTTGACTAAAAAGGTTTCCTTCTTTCTTTCCTCACGGACATTCCCTAGTGACTTTTCCGTATTATTCTTTTCCTATTGCATCATTCTGTTCCACCAAATGTGTTCTGCGATTCACAAGTGTTCCATTTCGGCACGGTCTCATCCCTGGCGTTCGCGCATCTCCCAACACGCTACCGCCCCTAGCGGACAATTTTTTTCTGCTCCTCTTCCCCCTCCCCCGGGTCTGACGCACCTCACCCTCTCGCGCCGGAGAGCGCGTGGGCGGGCCGAGGTGGGCGGTGTGGGCGGGGTCGGGCAGGGGCGGGGGCGGGCGGGCGGGGGCGGGGTGGGCGGGGGCGGGCGGGGACGGGCCACCGGTCGGGTGGGCGTCCTTGATGGAGCGAATGAGCTGCGCGAGGAGGTTTTTAAACAAACATTTCCGCGATTCCGGTGCTTCGGCGGGCAGCGGCGGTGGTCGGCCGGGGGCACGGGTGGAGGGGGAAGGGGGCGGGGCGGGCTGACGCACGGAGAGCGCGGTTTTGTCAGCGCGCGTCGCGGTGAGCGCCCGCCCGCCGTCAGCTTTGTCATCTCCCCGCGCCGCTTTGCGGCGGATTTTTGACAGGGTGGGTCGATGCGGCCGCCGCGGGGCGGGGCGGGGCGGGGCCAGGCGGGGTGGGGAGGGGAGGGGAGCGGAGCGAGAAGGGTTGCGCGACCTGTGACCTGCGATCTCCGATCGGCGGCGAGGAAAAGATGTGGCCGAACGCCAGTGTTTGGGTAAGGGAATAGAGCATTTTGAGAGACGTTCTCTTCTTGAACTGAATATGATCTATAAGGTGTTAAAGACATTATTGAAACTCGTTTTAGAAAAGGTTGATGCTATGGGCTTTGCAACTTTAATAATTTAGGATAGAAGTAAAAATATCTCTCTACCAACTCCTATTAGTTTGGAATCACGTGCGTGGAGATTTGTAACTAGTTTTCACAATCACAGTAATAAAGTAGTAAAGTATTGGAGTGTGCACAGAGGATCAGGGGATTGGGGCTCCTTGAACATTTTGAAAGGGGTCCTCGTAGCTCCACAAAATAAAACATTTTATTTCCATAAATGGGTCAAATTCATGATAAAAATAGTGTATGAAATGTATCTAGTCATTTTACAATTTACACATTAATTGCATATTTTGAATGTAGAACATATCTTTGATTATTTAAATTTTACTTTTAAAACCGTGTTACGTGAAATTGAATATGGTCATTTAATTGAAGAGTACAGAGTCAACGAGTTAGTTTCATTTCCCGCAAAAGTAACGTACTAGATATATTCAGCGCATGCGATTTTACAGAGTTTATAAAATATATTGCATAAAAATGACTTGAAATAAGTGAAGAATTCTTAGTTTCAAAAAACTTGAATTGAAACTTGGTGTACGTGTAACTGCAGTAACAAATACTGGGCAATGTGAACTTTCGAATCAATCCTTGAAAAGTATCCAATTTAATATCGATACCTATTGAAATACCTAAAAAATGCCAAAAAAAATTATAAAATCGGCTAAAAACATCTAGTAATGGTGGAAAACGTGCTAAAATATCCCGAAAATGTTGGGACTCGATCCCTCCTGCAACCTTCTTAAAATATATTTCAAAAATAGATTGGAAATTGAATATGAGCGCTCAGGAATGTAATTGTTCCCTCTTCATGGTTAATGCTGCATACATCTATGATTTATATACGAGTACATTAGAAGATTTTTTTACTGCCAATCACATAAAAAGTTACTGTTACACAACCCAATAAGTGAATACAAAAATGTATTGGCGTGTGGTCTCTTCCTTGGAGCCTTGTAGTCTCATGAGTCTCATACGTCGAAAGCAACGACACACAGAATATTGGAATTGTACGTGGTGTGAGAATAGACGGAATAACACAATCAAATATTTGCATTTTTCAGTCAAATTCGAAATTATTTCAGTGTTTTTTTTTGTTTTCCCCGAGCTTCTGGATACCTAACAAAACCCAGACACCTCTCATATGGCTGGAGGTTGCATAGTTCAAATTCTGTGCGCACTGGAAATTTGTGATACAATATGTCAATTATACAGAGTCGATTGTCGAGTCTCCGTTTGTTCACTAAAATCTGGTAGATTTTGTCCTGTGTCATTGTGGTTGTATCGATCAGCGAAAGCGTAATTAACTTCTTTTATCTCTTGCAGTACGTTTCATTGGCTCTTTGTGGAATACGATCTGTATCTGTCCCTGTCAATTTACTTGCCCTTGATGTCTGACAAGCTGTCCTCCCTTGGGTACGTGAATCCAACGGCGATTTCTGCGCATCTATTAGTGAAAACTAATTAAAAACTGCTGCAGAATATTGTGTTAAGGGACATCAAGTGTGTTAAGTTGAATCGAGTGATGAAGGTTCAAATCAATGGAATTATCCTTGAAAAAAAAACGTACAACCTGCGTAATTAGTTACTTCGTCATGTAGTTGAAATGACAGCCAAAAACATAAAGTTGCAATACTATCAATTTCATTTACCTGTTATCGAAGTTGAGCGGCTCCAGCGTATGCTATAAATAGGAGTTTCCTATTCCTAGATGTAACTCAGTAGTATTATCTAATTTGTAGATTAGTGTAATTTGCTTTTGGTGTGCTACATGCTTATTTTTCTGTTGAATGATGTTTGTATTTCTGTCCGTTTTGTAGGCGTCGGCCACAAAACCAAAGAATTGCAATATTAATTCTGAGAAACATCAGAAAAACAATCGAACACAAGTTATAAAATAATGAGTTCATGAATGAAATCGTAAGTTTTCAGAATTATATTTTGCTATTCAGCAAAATCAATACAATTATGCCTAACCAAACAACATGGATGACTCAGTCATAAAATACAGATTGAACGATATTACCAGGTCTTTAGATTTTCGTCTGTATCTTCGACGGCAATTTTTCCTGGAATGTTTCCATTCCAAATACATTTTCAGCTTTCTAAGGCAACTTGCAATATTGACATTCCCTTAACAGCTACAAGAAGTTTGGTAGGGCAAAAGCCGTTGTTTTTTGGAGATGGAAAGGGGCCCCGGAAGAGAGTAAGCGAACGTGAGCCTCCGCAGACGCCGACCGCTGGCGAGGAGACGCGCTGCCAACTCGGGCGAAAGTCCGGACGGGGCAAGGACGCACGCGATGAGCGCGACACGGGCGGCGCGGGCGGGGAGGTGACGAGGCGGGGCGAGAGGGCGGGGCAGGGGGCGCGCGCCCAAGTCAACAGGGCGCCGCCCCGCCGCGCCCCCGCGCCCCGCCCCGCCCCGCCCCGCCCCGCCCCGCCCCGCCCCGCCCCGGCCCGCCCGCCCCGCGCTCGCGGCTGTTGACTGCGCCGCCGTCTGCGATTCCGAGCGAGTTGGTGAAGTGCTACGGTGGCGGTCGCCGTCTCCCGCTCGGCGCTGTTGATCTAAACTTAGCCACGCCGCGGGCGGGCCCGCCTCCTTCCCCCCTCCCTCCCCTTCCCCTCGCCTCGCGCTCTCATCGACGCCCCCGCGCCCGCGCCCGCGCCACGCGCCAGCTGCCCAGCCGACTCGGCGCTTCTTTTGGACCAGGAAATTGCTTCGCAGGAGTTTCAGCACTTCTCGCGCTACTGTTTCCGGAATGTGCCAGTTTGAATAGCGTAGCATTCAGTTCTATGAACCACGTTGAAAATCTGACCATTAACTACGATGCTTCGAATATTTCCTTCCACGACATAATTGTGGATGTCAGACAGAAATGCGTTTCTTTTTGTAGAGCAATGCTATTTTTTCGGTCTCTTGTCCTATTCGTGATAGTCGGATTCCATCCTCTCTTAGTTCTCGTAACGGATTTTAGCCATTGTAATAGCATTTTCTCATTTTACATGCAATGCTTATTGTGTAGCTTAATTGCATTGTTATCTTCAGATGAATGGGAGCAATTCCTTCTCCACGTTCTTAAAAGACAATGATTATGAAGAAATAAAGCTCTGCCCAATAACGGAGACCTATGTCACGTACTTGTTTTTGGCACAAGAATCTTGAGTGCAACAAATCAACATCAGTCATCCTCAAATATTATTATTCAAGTCTGGCCAATTAAATTAATTAATCAACATTATTCTCACTAACTAATCAATAATTACTAACTAATACAAAATAATTGCACATGCTTATGTATTTTAGAGTTCTTCAGACCGAACACAAAATACGACCAATTATATACATTTTTCTTTTTTTCTTTCAATTGTGAGCTATAAATGGTTTCCTTTCCACCTCTTCCACCTTATTAATAACAAGAACTTGGATTATTCTTGAAGTGTTAATCCCTTGTCTGCGGAGTGACTCTCGAAGTCCATTTCAGTTCATCTCTCGAAAATTTTGTTTCCTGCTCTTTTAATTTCTGGAGCTTCCACTTCATTTCGACGTACATTACCAGATCTCTTCAGATGCTGCATTTTTATTTTCGTGTGTTCTGTTTCCATGGAAGTCTTAGTATTTCGCCCACATCTGCGACCATTCGCCCCCAACTTCACCTGTGACACACAATCCTTCTAATCGCCTCGATTGACTCCCAGCCCCCGTTGTCGCCGCCGCCCGCTCGTCCGTCCGTCTTGAGCGCCGCCGCCGCCACCACCGCCCTGCCCCCGGGGGTCGTCGGCCCGCCCCGTCGCGTGCCGCGCCGCCGCCGCCGCCGCCGCCCCTGCCGCCCCCGCCACTTCCGCCGCCCGCGCCGCCGGCGGTTGTGCCAACAACGGGGCTCGTTATGCGGCATCGACCGCGCCTTATCGGTCGTGTACTTACAGCACGGACGCCGGCGGGGTTGTCGCGTCGCGGGGAGGGAGGCGGGGCGCGGGGCGGGGAGGGGCGGCGGAGGCCTCGCGCAATTAATCCGAGCTTCCCGCCGGGGAGCCCACGGGGCACCGCTGCCATGCGGAGACGCACTGTGGGCCCAAGGGACGCGCGATTGACAAGTAAACAAAAAACAGAGAAGAATAGTCATTTTAAGATACGGTAATAAAATAGTGAAGTTTTCAAATGCGATTCACATGCCCAGACAATAAGTAATAATTCGAAGAGAAGGAAAGATTCGAAATATTAAGTACATTTCTTAACGAAATTATTATTTGTACGGAGATAGTCCAAAATGGGATGAAACTTTTTGAAATTGTGCTTCATTGTAAATCATTTTTGGATATATTTTGAGAGAGATTTTGGATTTCTCAATGGAAAAATTGAAGGTGAACTCTGTAAACTTTAAAAACTTTGCTGGTAATGCGATATATTGAATGGAAAACTTTATTTTCATGATTGGAGTGCTTACCCGGAAATCACAGGAAACATGGCATGTCTGATAAAGCTGATATGACATGGCATGTCTGATATACCTCTGCTCGCAGAGAGGACTAACAGAATTCTTGCAGAGATGATCTCAAAACCTGAAGATTCTCCGAGTGCATTTGTCCTAACTCAATCTTGATTTTTTTATCGTTTCTTGCAGTGGTGACTCCCCGTCCCGCTGCGAATCCACGCCTTCCAACCACTGTGGGTGTGTCGCGAACTGTACCGCTGGCCGCAGCGGCGCGTAGCCGGGCCAGCGTCCCTTATAGATGACCGCGACCGCGCTGTGCTCCGAGCGCATGCTTCGGGCCCACAGCGGCGCGAGGCGCGTGGCGTGGCGTGGCGAGGCGTGGCGTGGCGCAGCCAAGCGGGGCGCGGGGAGGCGTGCGTGCGGCGCGGCCGGTCCGGCCCTTCCGGCTTCCGCGCCGCGCCCAGCCGCCCGCCCGCCCGCCCGCCCGCCCGCCCGCCCACCCAGCGGAGCGGGAAAAGCGCCACAAAAGCCGCCCGCCGCCCGCTGCCCGCCAGCGCGCGCGGTCTCTCGCTCGGCCGCGCACCATCCCAGGCGTCGCCTCGCTAGGCGTCTTCGCCTCCCGCCGCCTAATCGCCTCTGCGCCGCCAGGAGCTTTGCGGGACTTCCGCAGGCCTTGCAACTTCCGGTGTGAAGTGTCTGCGGCTCTGTATTCGAGCTTGCTTAACCTCCTTGACGATGGTCAAAACGAGGTTGCAACATACTCTTTACTGGAAAGAAGTAGTTGATTTTTCTTTTTTTGGGGGGGGGGGAGGATCTATTCTACTGTGTAATTATTCGTTCCGAATGTCTGGACATTGCGAACAATGATTATAAAACACACTTTGATAGTCCTAACCTACTCATTTTGATTCTCATTGTAATTCTTTGTTTTAAAGACGAGGTGAAGTTAATTTGTTTTGAATACGTGGCGCATTCAGAAAGTAAGGTTAGCTTCGTTGCCAACAAAAAGAAAATAGTTTCATGAAAAAGGTGTATTGTAGCTAGTGTAACACATGCTGCACTATTTTTGCACATAATCACTACCAAAATTGAGACGCTTGTCATACTGTGTGATCAACGTTTCTATCCCTTTGATGTGAGAAGTCTGCCGCCTGGGATAGATTTCAGTGTTTGACAGCGAACCGCAGCTGTGCGTCACTCGGACACGCCTAATGCTGTCCGTACAGGAATTTCTTGAGATGTAAGAAAACATGGAAATCGCTGGGGGTGCGAGATCCGGTTGGTGAGGTCATACGGTCGGCCACACACAGTTGGGCTTCGGATCACAACAAATTACCTACAGCGTGTGCCAGGTATTTCATCATTCCTAACGTACTCTCGTTAGCGTAAATCGTCAGCTTCCATCCCTTTTCTTCTCAAATATGATACAATATCCTCTCCATTTGCTAGGTAATTTCCCTGATCGCAGAGATCCCATCTCCCTTGCTTTATCGCCTTTTCGCCGTCTCATCACCTTGATAGCTCGTATCGTGTATTTCTGAACAGCGCCTCCTTGAGCTGCTCTCTCCCCCTTGAGCCGTGCCCCGTGCGTGCGGCCACGTCGATGAGGATGTGCCGAGGTGTGGGGAGAGCGGGGCGGAGAGAGGTGGAGGCGGGGATGGATGCGGTTGGGGGGCGGGGGCGGGAGCGGGAGCGGGGGGTTGATGGATGCGAGGGCGGAGGTGGGGTGGCGCGAGGCGGGGGCGGCGGGGTGGAGGCGGGGGCGGCGGGGTGGCGGGGCGGCGGCGGGGCGGAGGCGGGGGCGGCGGGGGCGGCGCGGGGGCGGCGCGGGGGCGGTGCCGCCGCTGGCGACGTGCCTCGTGGCAGCCCTTGCGAGAGACGCGCCTTGTCGATACCGGCCGGCGCCGCTTGTCGCTCGGATGCTGATCGCGCGCCGGCCGCCTCCGCCCGCCCAGCGCCGCAGCGCCGCCACTCAGCACCTGAGGCTCCTGCGCTCACGTGGGCGTTGGACTCTTTCTCAGCCGCTTGCCAGTACTTTGCATCTGGGAGCGCGTGATTTGGGGCGCGAAATTTCTCTTCTTCCTATTAGGAGGATGATAAACCTTTCCGATTAGATGGAAATCCAATTATTGGAATGGCACGTGATTAGTTTGGGCATAAATTGATGATTTCTTTTCTTGCAATTCTCAAAGTTGTTTCTTATAAAAATTATGTATTTTTTTAATATTAATTTTATTATTTCAAAGCTTGAAATTTTAGATCATTCAAGTCTGATCGCTGGTTATGGACAATTTGCATACATCTTCTTTGAATGGAATGCTATTTTTGAAAATGATATAGCAGTATTATAGTAATTTATCACTGAGATCCTTCATTTAAACATACATATAATTTACGCAAGATGATCGTCTTGATGGAAATAAGATTCAAGGTGATCAAACGATTGATTGATTGTTAGTGATTTCGGGCGTGTCAACTGCTAAGGTCAAAAGGTTTCGTAAGTGTAGTGCATGTTTTTCCTTGTGAGGTAGCAGTGATCTTCCCCCGCTGGATGGCAAAATCTGGCGCCGTCCTACTGTCGGCAAGCAGTTTTTCCCAACCAGGTGTCTCCCATGACCGGGGCACCGCCCCAGCCGACACAAGCTCTAAGCTCCCGACTTGTCTTCCGGCAAGTGTGATGGTGTCGTGTAGGCAAGTGTGAGTGTGTGTAAGTAGTGGGGGAGGATAGGAGAAGAAAAAGAGAGGAAACATCGCGCGCTGTTAGGGTACCGCTCCGGCATTCGCCTGGTTTCGATCGAAGAAACCACGGAAAACTACCGATCCGAGCAGCCGTTCTCTAGAATTATCTCCCAGAAAGCGTCTGAATTCAACCTAGGTATCTAGCTAGTGTCGAAAATCCTTCCACCGTCGGGACTCGAAAGATCCCGGTCAGAGGCAGTGACATTAGTAGGTGCTCTGAGCCACCTCTCCCGGTGTGATCAAACGAGTACTTCTCTCCTGAGCGTGAATGCAGCGTAAGTGTGGTGTGATCAGGGCGACCGTGTGCGCGACCCCGTCCCCCGAATGCCCGGCGCAGCGGAGCCAGCGCCTGGCGGTGGGTGGCTGGCAGGCGCTTCCGGCGCGCCCATCGCCGGCCCCATCTCGCGGCCGCCCAGCGCGACGCGACGGCCGGGGGTCGGCGCCCGGCGCCCGCCCCCTGCGCACGCAAGTGGGGCAGTGTGTTGGCGCCTGCGGGGCAAAGGAAGAGCGGTTCCGGTACATGGCCAAGTACATCACCAGCAGAAACCAGATTTCCATGCAGATGCATGTCTCTCCTCTGTAGTCAGAAAGTATGTTCTCTTCCTGTGTTCATGAAACGTCCAATTTTCGTTTCTTTAAATTGGCTTACGTGGCTCAGGGCATCAATTGATGTCACTTCATTTGAGTGAGAGGCCATAGAGATGGAGCACCGACGGTGGTAAGATTTTGGACACTAGCTTGCCAGCTAGGTCGAATTCAGCCACTATCTGCCAGAGAATTCTAGTGGCCGACTACTCTCATCGGTAGTTTTTCGTGCTTCCTCCGATCAACACCAGGCGAATGCCGGAACAGAACCCTAACAATAGGGCCACGGACCTCTCTCCCTCTTCCTTGGCATACCCTCATTCTCTAATTACATACACACTTACATGCGCTACACTACCACACATGCCGGTAGACCAGTCGGAAGCTTATACGTTGTCCCGGCTGGAACGGTGCCCTGCTGATGGGTGAGACCTGGTTGGAGAAGAACCCCGCACGTCCCGGGATATGTCGGCGCCGTATCTCGCCGTCCAGCGCGGGAAAGACCACAGACACCTCCCACGAAGTACACCTACGGTACTAATGACTTTAACAGTTGAGGTGCCCGGAATCACTAATCAATCAAACAACAAGTAAAATGTCTTTTCTATCTCCACGGCGCTGTCTGTCTTCCGTGGTGACGTGAACGCGGCAACGCAGGGTGAGCGGCACTTGAAGCGTTTGGCGCGATCCGGGCGTTCTCAGACTTTCCGCACCTCAGCAACGCGGCAACGCAGGGTAAGCGGCACTTGAAGCGTTTGGCGCGATCCCAGCGTTCTCAGACCTTCCGCACCCCAGCAACGCGGCAACGCAGGGTAAGCGGCACTTGAAGCGTTTGGCGCGATCCGAGCGTTCTCAGACCTTCCGCACCTCAGCAACGCGGCAACGCAGGGTAAGCGGCACTTGAAGCGTTTGGCGCGATCCGAGCGTTCTCAGACCTTCCGCACCTCAGCAACGCGGCAACGCAGGGTAAGCGGCACTTGAAGCGTTTGGCGCGATCCGAGCGTTCTCAGACCTTCCGCACCTCAGCAACGCGGCAACGCAGGGTAAGCGGCACTTGAAGCGTTTGGCGCGATCCGAGCGTTCTCAGACCTTCCGCACCTCAGCAACTCGGCAACGCAGGGTAAGCGGCACTTGAAGCGTTTGGCGCGATCCGAGCGTTCTCAGACCTTCCGCACCTCAGCAACGCGGCAACGCAGGGTAAGCGGCACTTGAAGCGTTTGGCGCGATCCGAGCGTTCTTAGACCTTCCGCACCTCAGCAACTCGGCAACGCAGGGTAAGCGGCACTTGAAGCGTTTGGCGCGATCCGAGCGTTCTCAGACCTTCCGCACCTCAGCAACGCGGCAACGCAGGGTAAGCGGCACTTGAAGCGTTTGGCGCGATCCGAGCGTTCTCAGACCTTCCGCACTGTGGCAGGGCGGGCCGCGCGCCAGCGCTAAGGCGCCGGCCGCGGGAGGCCGTGCCGTAGGTCGCCGTGCCAGGCGCGCCCTGCGCTGCCACACTGGGCCGATGCCCACCACGCGACCCGACCGTGACGGCGACGACGCAATGTGTTCTCTGGCAATGTGCCGTGTTACAAACGTATTCTTGTTATTGCATTATTTTTCTCAACTTTAAATATCGCCTAGGGGTTATTTTTAAAGATCCAAATTTCCTGTTGTAACATTATACCATATTCCATCTTTAGGTCTGTTGAGCTTTCCTTGTAATAATTACCAGTACAGTGTCATTTCAGTATCACCAATGTATTCTTTGCGGATGGACACGACGTCTCTCTGATGGCCGCAAATTTTATTTTTTTCTCTTCTTTCCAAATTTTCCGTTAATATTTCTCCCTTTTTGATGTTGCTCCTATTTGGCCTTCATCTTAATCTCTGTTTTTCTCCTTTCGCAACATTTCTGAGCCTTGTTATGTTCTTCTGATTTCTGAGCCTTTATAGTATTTGCCTTTTACTACATAAGAAGTGAATAATAAGCATTTTATGGAAACCAAAACGCCCTTGCTTTCAACTTTTTTTAGTAACTCAACAACGAACTAAATGTGTCTCTCTTGGCAAGGGTAACAGCAGTTCCCGAGAAGCAACACGGTTCCAAAAGCATTTGTGTGGCGGTCTTTAGTCACTTTAACTTTCTCTGCCCTTCGGTTGTATTCTGTTGACTCCGCTCTCCGGCGCGGCGTGGCGGCGCAGCTTCCAGCTCCTTGTCCCGGTCCGCCCCGCTCCGCGCGGCGCTCCGCTCCTCTCCGCCCCGCCACAGCAAGCACCACTCTGCCCCGCTCCGCCCCGCTCCGTCACGCTCCGCCCCGCTCCGCTTCGCCCCGCTCTGCGCCGCTCTGTCCCGCTCCCCACCGCTCCGCCCGCCCCGCCCCGCCCCGCCCCGCCCCGTACCGCCCCGCTTTGCCTCCACTCCGCTCCACCGCTCCGCCCGCCCCGCTCCGCACCGCTCCGCTCCACCCGCCCCGCTCCCTGCCCCCGCCCCGCTCCGCTCCACCCGCCCCGCCCGCGGCGCCCCAATCCGCCCCGCCCCGCCCCGCCCCGCTCCGCCCCGCCCTTGTTCGGCCCGCTCCCGCGGCAGCGCTCGCCCCGGCCCCGCTTTGTGCAGCGCGCGGCGCGGGTGCGGGCGCGGCCGCCCCTTCGGCGTCGCGGGCGGCTTTTTTACGAGGCTCTTTGTGCGCGATGAATGGTGGCGAAGGGATTGCGTGCGATAACGGCGCAT
Source organism: Teleogryllus occipitalis (assembly GCA_011170035.1). Lineage (NCBI taxonomy): Eukaryota > Metazoa > Arthropoda > Insecta > Orthoptera > Gryllidae > Teleogryllus > Teleogryllus occipitalis. Next base: position 123,269 of record BLKR01002088.1, on the reverse strand, counting down.
CCTAAATCCCCCTCCCCCGGCGTGGGCGACTCAGCGGGGGCGGGGCGGGGCGAGGTGAAAGGGCTGCGGACGCTAATGCTAAGCCTAGATCATCGCGCTTCCGCTGCAGGCCCCGCTCGGGACGCCCTTCTTACCCCGCGGCCGCCCCCCGCACCAAGTGCTCCCCTGCAGCGCCGCCGCGCCGGCGTGGCGTGGCGTGGCGTGGCGTGGCGTGGCGTGGCGTGGCGGCGGCTGGCAGCGGGGCGCCAGCCAGGCGGCGAAAGCAGGCGACCACAGGTAGAGGTGAATGAGAACGACGGTCGCAAATTTCAGCTCTAGAGATAATCATGTCGGAAAGAAACATCAACATTTTGCTGTCTCTGAGAATTTTCCGTGCGTAAACAAATTTCAGTATCAATAAAAGGGAAGTTGAAAAGTACTAGACGTAAAAAAGATTGAATTTTATAAATTCATGACTATTGCAACTTGTTCTACGGAAGAGGACAATGAACTATGACAAAGAAACAGAATAAAAGAAATTAAAGTGAAGCAATTATATTCTTGGTTCATAGTCTATTATCAAATCGATCAAAAGGGGATGCAAGATATAAGAAAAGGATTTGGTGTTTTCAGTTGTATTGAGAAATTAACAAAATATGGAAGGAAATGGTAGGAACACCTCTGGAGAATGCCTGAGGAGGGAATCCTAAATGTTAAAATATCACACGTATGATAAGAGAAACGTTGGTGAGAACAAATCGCATCAAAGCGGAACCAACCAAAAATGGTTTAATATTTTGAAGACGACAATGATAACAGGGATGAGGATAGATATTGTTCTCGTTCACTTAGAATAGCTTAATTATTTTTCTTGAATATTTTGCTAATCTGGGTTTCTGTAAAGATTGTATTACTGTCGCTACTTCCTTGCACTGATTTTAGATGCTTCATTCCGAATAAGATAGAACTTTACATTAAAAAAAATTCAATATTTGTTCAAATGCACACTATTCTAATACAAAGGAATTGTGAGCAATAATTATGTATATGCTATTGGGTCTGTTGTTGATATTTAAAGAGCAAAATAAAAGCTGAAGTAATTATCTGAATATATATAATGCCAGTTACCGCTACGTGCAGAATAAAATGGAATTAAATGCAAAGCAGGTCAGATGACCGATAAAAGTATTTATATGAAAAGTTATACCCTCGAAAAGAGAAGATGAAGCTCTAAGAATTTTGGGAGAACTAACACTTTTTCTTGAAAAACGAAATACCCCACACATCAAAAGGATTGATTAGTTGCATGTTTAATCCTATTCTTCGGTCACTCCATAAGGTGAAGCGCAGAAGGTGTTGATGATGTGATGAAAGATGAACTGACAGAGGAGGAATAGCTGCCAGGGGAAGCCGGAAAACTCCAAGAAAACATGCCGCAAACCCTCCTTCACCGCCACAAATTCCACGTGGATCGACCGGGGTTTGAATCCCGGTCCCAGCGATGGAAGGAGGAGAAGCCTGGCGGCATGACCGGTACTTTACAGGTTGCGCTCACTAACAATTAATTAATTTGGGGATTATTTTCAGGGGAATTGCGTGGAGCATAGTCGTAGTCATATTAAAAAATATCGGCTGAGAGATGACTGGTGAGATTCATGTTGGAGAAACTTGAATTTTTAATAAACGCTGGCGCAATTGCAGTGAGTGCAGACGTGGACAAAGCGGGTTGCGGGTGAGAATGTGAAAATGGACTCTCCAGCTCCCGGCCATCATGGCAAATGGCCAGAAAAAGAGAAAACTGAATATGCTTCCAATTTGGGATATCGTGGTGGACGCGAATATTCGCTTTGGGCGCGTTATAACATGAAGGAAAATTGCACTTTTGTGCCGTGAAATTAGGTTTTAAAACAAGGTTACGCCAACGCACGTAATCTCGTCAACAATGTTTCTGTTACACTGGGGGCAACGAGTGCAGGTGACTTCATATATCAACGAAAATGGTATATCAATTTGAACGCCATTTCGGTTTATAAAGGATAAAATTAAGTATCAAACAATAGTTCATCGCTTGTCATACTAAACAATTTATCGTCTATGTTAAAGGAAACTGAACAACAGAAGAGACGAACACAAATATCACATTTTTCAATCTAAATATTGCTAGAAATGTTACGAAAAATATACGTCAAAATTATGAAAACCTCCTCTCATTTAACTTTTATTTCTCTATTTGAACAATGCCGGTAATGCAACCATTATGTCACGCAGTGATAGATCTTCTGTGATGTTTAGAATCATAAATGTGTTTCTTTACACTTGAGAAAGTCGTGCAAGCCAAATTAGTCGAGAATAAACAATGGTACAAAAAATAATTTTTCAAACCCTGAAATAGAACTCCTGACCTCTCTAATCCGAAGTGACTTACTAGTTTTTGATTCGCCTGGTCAGTCGCAATGATGGAAAACCATTCTGAGCCAGCGGAGGGTGACCATTCCTCAGGAACGTTACGGTTACAAATTTTCGCGCTCACTCCGTTGCCTGCCTTCTCGGCGTTGTCTCTGAGCGTTACAACGCGAGTTTGCGGAGCAGGGACGTGTCGCCACCGCCGCCGCCACCGCCGCCACAGTCGCCCCCGCCGCCCCCGCCGCCCCCGAAGCCCCCGAAGCCCCAGCAGCCCCCACAGCCCCCGCCGCCCCCGCTGCAACCCCCGCTCCCGCCGCCCCGCCGCCGCCACCGCCACCGCTACCGCCGCCGCCGCCGCCGCCGCCGCCGCCGCCGCCGTCGCCGCCACCGCCGCCGTCGCCCGGAGACAAGCGGCGTGGGAGGCACGCGCTGCACGGCGCGGGGGGTGTGGGTCGGGGGGGGGGGTGCGACCACGAGCGCGTGTTGCGGGCGCCGCCGCTTCCCGTTTTCTAAGCATTACGCAAACCTCGTTCCGGCCCTGGCGTGCACGCGCGCCCCGCGCCGCCGCCGCCGCACGAGACCTGAGCGAGCGCCCTCCGCCCGCCACGTAGACGCTGCGCTGCCTCCCTCCTCGTTTGAGGGAGGGCTCGCCAAGTAATTCAATGGACGTCGTTGCGCAATAATTAATATAAAAATGAAATTAATATATTGATTGTGGAATTATTTTATGCAAAATTTGTTTGAATATATATATATATATATATATATATATATATATATATATATATATATATATATATATATATATATATATATATTCATAGTATCAAATTTTTATTACCATAAAAAATAAATACGATTTCTAGGAGCTTAAATTAAGTTTGATATATCAGATAATAATCATTAGGTTGGTTTTCACTTTTGTCTTCACTTTTGTAAACATTTTTCGACCTCTGTTTAAATGCAGTTGTCTTTGATAATAGTTTGCTCACTGTCACACGATTCGTGTTACCATAAGAGAGTCTTGGTTCAACGTTCAGACATCTACTTATCAATAACATCTATCAAATGATCGTTGTCACAATTACGGAAACTTAATTTAATACGATTTGGTAATGCAATTACATTTAAATCATTAATTTAAAATTACGTGAAGCTAATTTACATTTCGATCCCACGTTCTTTGTTATCATTGCAAAGTTTATTTTAATAAGCAATGCATAAAATGCGTTTGCTGCGAATATGCTACTGAATAAGAGGAAAGACTATCATATCTATTGCCACATCAGGAGAATATCGCTTCTACTCTCTTACTCCAATTGTTATTAGATTTCTCTTTCAAATATAAACTAACATTTGAAATAAAAAGAAAATCAAGAAAACTTCACAAACGTTACATGATTGATCATTTTTCAATGCATAATTCCAAGAAAATAAGCGTAAAACTTAACACACACAGCTGTGCATTTCATTGTCCATTCGCTAGAATGTCATACTTCATATCCATGTTAGTTGAAAGGTTTTTTCCTAATCCTGGATGCTTCTTTTGGTCCACAAAACTAGTGTCCCTAGATACATAGAGTATCACATTCATCTCCATCGCCAAATCCATTTCCAGTTCATCTGTACGGTATTGTGGGTGAGTTTGGAATCACCAAACTACCTAAAGTTCCTGTTAATGTCACTTCTCCTTAAGTACTGAATGCTGCCTGGCGAAGCTATTGGGTGAAAGGATATTAACTGGCGGTGGCCGCACACGTTACGCTATCTGGGACTCTGCACAGAACGAGCTGCCTGTGTAGGTGGCCCGATGTATCGCGCGGGCGAGCTGCGAGGCGGGCGGCCGTGCGCCGGAAGGGCGGGGCAGAGCGGAGCGCGCCGACCTGCCAGGTCTCCGCTCGGCGCCGGCGCCCGCCGCGGCCGCGACAGCTCCTGTCGCCCGCGATCTTCTTTCGGCCCGTGTCGCGGCGCCCCGCCCCCGACCCCGGCCCCGCCCCGCCCACTCGCCGTGTTTATTCTGGAGCTCTCGGCGCCGGAGGAAAGTTCTTGCGCCTCTCCGCCCTCCTCCAGCGCGGCTACACGCCGCGAGCCGTCCGCGGGTCGCAGGTCTTTTCCTGTCCTTTTAAAACCTTTCAGAACTGCCGCCGCCGGCCTGTCCGCGGACACTTTGTCTTCTCGCCTGAGGCGCGCGCGGGGGAACGGCCACTCAACACGTTACTCTCCCCGCCACGCTCGCTCGCTCACTTCCTGCGCCGCCACCCGGTGCTTTCGCACTACTGCTCCAAAGGCTTCTCCTTGTCCTACGTGCCTCGCCCTATCATTTTCAAGCGAACGAAAGCTGTGAAACATCATTCCGGAAAGTAATCAGGGCGCAGTGTGTTTCCTCACAAAATAATCCGTTAATTCCTATTTCACAGCCGTTTTATGGAGACCACCATAACCGTTTGAGCAATGAGTAACTGAAAATATGTACGTATTAACACCTTCGTCTACAAAACACAATATTCTAGTTAATATTTTTTTAAAATAACTTCATATCTAAAACAGTAGTTTTAAATTTGCCTCCTGAAATCGAGGACATCTTGACTGTTCACGTAGCTCAGTGCATCAACTGATGTCACTGCAACGCCTCTGACCGGGAGGTCCTAGGTTCGAGTCCTGACGGCGCCAGGATTTTCGACACTAGCTTTTCAGATAGGTCGAATTCAGTCGCTGTCTGGAGGAGAATTCTAGCGGCCGGCTACTCTGATCGGCAGTTTTCCGTGGTTTCTCCGATCAACACCAGGCGAATGCCGGAGCAGTACCCTACCAAACGGGCCACGGACCGCGCACGATCTTTCCTTCCTGTTCCTTGTCCTATCATCTCCCCTTACACACACACACTTACACTAACATTCACTACACTACCACATATTCCGGGAGACTGGTCGGGAGCTTAGAGCTTGTCCCGTCTGGGGCGGTGCCCCGCTGGTGGGAGAGTCATGGTTAGGGGGAAACCCCACTAGCCGACAGTAGGTTGGCGCCGGATCTCGCCATGAAGCGGGGGAAGATGACCGCCATCTCACGAGAAAAAAAATGCACCATACTAACGGGACTAATGATCAAAGCAGTTGACGCGCCCGGAAACACGAAAAAAATCAATCAATCAATCAATTAGACTGTTCGCATCGGCATCCGATTCACCGACAACTTTACCAAATCAGCCAGTCTCCCTTTTTATTCTAGACCAGTGCGACAGACATGCATACCGTTTTAATACCCCGATATTCTTCGCGCAAGTGTAAGTAGTAAGTTAACAAAGTTTTATCGCAATCGGATGGACGGTACGGTAGTGCATAAAATACGAACAAACAAACATTGATTTTTATATATTAGATAACGACTTCCTCCTTTTCTTTCTGTCTCCTTATCCATTTCTCCGCCAATCGGCGTCGCCCTCCTCCGCGTCTCCGCTGGGGCGCCTGAGGCGCAAAGCCGCTTGCACCGCGGGGCGGACGCGCGCTGACGTTTTGATTTAGTCAGCTGACGCGCGCGCCGCGCCGCGCCGCGCCTCCGCCCACCGTCCGCCGCGGCGGCCGCCCGGCTCCATTATTCACGAGCGGCCGACCGGGCGGCGGCGCCGGAGGAGGAGGAGGAGGACGCGGGCGACAAGGTGCGCGATCTGCCACAAATTTAATTTAAAGGAAGCGCCGCTCCTGCTGCCGCTGTCGCTGTCGCGGAGCCTCTCCACATTCGCCGTTTTTGCACGCGGCGCGGCGCGCGGTCCGCCTCGCGCTGTGGGGCGGCGTGTCGAAGAGCTGGCCCAAATAGGGGGGCGTGCCTCCAGTTGCACCACACTTTGCTGTTCGCGGTTTTCTCACGCCGATGACAACGAAAATAAAACAAAATAGCAAAGAAAACTGTGGCATCAACATGTGGAACCTGAATCCGGGAAAATATCTAGTATACTCATAGTATTTTAACAAATGTTAACAAATTTCTCGGAAACGAATGTGGTGTCAAAGATTCAGAGACAATATTACGGATTTAGTACAGCGTTCGTAATGTTAAAAATACTTCATAATTCAAACGTTGTGTGCACGAGTTAACTGTTTATTAATGTAAAAAAAATACACAACTCAGAAAACTGTGAGTAAAGTACGGTTGAGATAAATGTGAAAATAGAAAGACTCAAAAAATGTTTTTAGAAACATTTTTGAAAATACTGATTACTAACTTAGAGTTAAAATAATGAAATACAAAATTAAATACTTACGAAATAAAGTCGAAAAAATTAGCATTACATAGTAGACTGGAGACCTCTTACGAATAAATATCCCTCTGCGTTGTAATTTTTGCGTATTTGCTCGAACGTGTTCGCGTTGGAAAAGTTGGCTTCCAAAACTTGAACTTTCAAATTCCAGCATTTTATTCGGTAAAAATGTGAACTACTCTTAACAACCCTTTGCAATGCAGAATTATTCAACAAAATCCTCCTCCGTGTTAAAAATATTTGTGTTTTGTATTATATTTTCTCTTCGTCAAAAGAATACATACGTTATTATTTCATATTTGACCTTGATTATTTCTGAGAACCTCTCTAAAAATATTGAAATGTTTAACATAAAAATGCATCGTTCAGAATTGCAATACACCAACCGTACAAATTCATACGCACAGTTAACAAAATGACAATTTTCTTTGTTTTTATCGGCTTGGTCTTATGCACTGAGAAATATGAGTAAACAATTACATATCTTTTTAAAAATAACATCTTTAGATATCAACCTACGTGAGAAATCTCCTGACACTTCCTGAAGAGAAAATTTTGCTCTTTGTACCACCATCTTTTCGGGGCCCTTCCCTCAGCGGTCGGCCTCGAGAGCGGCGCTGCTATCGACCGCGGAGTGGTCGCGCGGGCGGAGAAGGTGGGGGGAGGGGCGAGGGCGGGAATTCCATTCACGCGGAAGGATCTGCGCTCGCGCCCCCCCCCCTGCCCTTGGCGGCGGTCGGCTGTTGTTTGCCCCGCAACTCACGCGGAACACCGGCGACGATGGGGCAAAGCGAATGTTCATAAACGCAATGTCCTTCTGCGTTTAAAGGTTTTTACTTTGCCGAATTTAATGTTAGATCAGTGGAGGGGTTCTCCAATGTCGATTTTTTGAACGTAGATTACAACGTTTCTAACTCATAGATATCCAAGATTCCAGCATTTCATGAGAAGTCGTGTTTTATTAATTAAAGTCGTTTTGTACGTTGTAATTAATTGTATTTAGAAGAAGCTAGCACCAGATCAAGACAATGTGCTCATACGTACCAAAATATTTATTATTATTATTATTATTATTATTATTATTATTATTATTATTATTATTATTACTAGTGAGAACCCGTCAAAATTTGACGGTGAGATCTGAGATAAATGTAAAATACTGTACCCAGATTAATGGGTTCTCCAATGTCGATTTTTTGAACGTAGATTACAACGTTTCTAACTCATAGATATCCAAGATTCCAGCATTTCATGAGAAGTCGTGTTTTATTAATTAAAGTCGTTTTGTACGTTGTAATTAATTGTATTTAGAAGAAGCTAGCACCAGATCAAGACAATGTGCTCATACGTACAAAATACAAAATTTTTATTATTATTATTATTATTATTATTATTATTATTATTATTATTATTATTAACATTGTTATCATTATATTATTATTATTATTATTATTATTATTATTATTATTATTATTCGAAGTCAGATCTTAGTAATATTAAGTTTGGAATCATTGAGTTGGAGAGTGACAAATCCTCGTTTTTTAAATCGTAACTTGTGTATTTGCAAATCGTTAGACTGTGAATCGTTAGGTCGTGACAGACATTCTTTGCCTGCACTTGCCAATTCCTTTCCGTAAGAGCAGAACGTTGTCCCATCCGTGACTGCTCTCAGATAGAGCCTTTGCGGCTGCATTGCACTGGGCGAAAACGCAAAGAACAAAGAAGAGCAAGGAAAGATCCTGCGTGGCCCGTATGTTAGGTTACTACTGTGCTATTCGCCTGGTGTTGACGGAAAAAACATGGAAAACTACCGATCAGAGCAGCGGCCCGCTAGAATTCTCATCCAGACAGCGGCTGAGTTCGACTTAGCTGGCTAATGTCAAAAATCCTGATACCATCGGGACTCAACCCCAAGGACTTCCTGGTTAAAGGCACTCCAATGACATCAGTTGATGCCATGAGCCAACTTTGCCCTTATGACAGTACAAATGATAATAATGTATGTACGTGTTTGGCGTTTTGGGTCGGTAGTCCGACTTCGCCGGCCAGCTACCTGTGTCCCCCTTGCCTGGGCCTAGTTAAATTCCCTGATGTAAGAGCGACATCAGGCGAACATGACGTATTCTCTTCGCCGTAACTAGCAAGATCCGCATGCTTGAGTGTTTTTTCGTCACTCAGCTACAGAAATTGGGACAATTTTAAAGGAAAGATACAACTACATTTTTGCCTCGACCGGGACGTGAGAATAATGAATATGTAAATAACATTAGAGTGTCAACCGATTATTTTGCTGATAATGGAATCTTATCGATACTTGGTGTCGATTCCACGATATCTGTTGCTAATACGATTCTTTATTTATGGTAAATAGCTATCACAGCCCTCTTACTACAGAAGAGGTCCCCGCCCATGCATGCCGTGTCTGAGCTGTACCGAGACGCTCGGCCTCTGGCTGGGCGCGCCGTAAGCGGGCGGCTGCCTGCCCGAAGAGAAGGATTCTTCGCCTTGGCTGTGTTTCAGCAGAAAGTGGGCGATCGACATCAAGCAGCGAGAAGGGGGCCAAAGGACGAAGGGTCGTTCGTTCTAATCGACTGAAGCTGGAGTATTTTTGTCGAGGACCAGTAAAAATAGTGATAATTGTGTAGGGCTAACGTAGGATGTTCCGTTTCATCCGTTTCGGTTTCCTGACAATTGCGTGAGAAGACAAAAACTGTGTGCTGATGGAAACTTCCACAACTCAATATTATTACACAGGTCACGAAAGATAGAAGCTATTTCAATTACGCGCAAACAGCAAGTGAAGTAGTCGGCCATCCCACCTGGGAGATACTAATTAATTAAAATAAAATGTTTAAAATATTTGAATAGTAATAATACTGAAGGCAGAAGAATAATGGCATATAATTATGAGCATAATCTATGCACTAACTATTTTCATTTGGCATTACTCATTTCAGAGTAATTGAAGTAAACTTCGGTTTTTGTGGCGAATAAAATTATGGTTTAATAAAGATTTGGAAACTCCTCTTAGTATGAAGGGCACAAAATTACACATATTTTCAATTGTACCATAGTTTAATTCTTCTTTTATGCGATAGTACTGCCATACATTATCTTAAAAAATTGGTTAAGAATAAGTTTTAAATGTTAGAAAGGACACCCAGTTTCTCCCTTCAGCGTATTGCGAATAAATATGAAATCTAAAAATTTTCTGACAATCGATTTCAATTTAAGCGAAAATACTGAAAGCTTTTTTACAAGTTTCTAAGTTCCTCGAGAAGGATAAATGTCAAAAAGTCTCTGGCGAGAGTCCTTTAATTTTTTATCGTTATTGTTTCTCAACGACCCTTCTTGAATTTCTTACTATAGAGTTGAGAACGTATGATCTTTCTTCGAAAAGACAAAAGAAAATCGCTCAACTTTTTATAGATTGGCATTAAGTCTCTCACAATATTTCTGGCAGTTTCTCTGTTAGCGAAAGAGTAAATAGAAAAATGCTCATGGCTTTGTTTTCGATCTCAACTTCTGATGTGATTGCATGGCTAAAAACGTGCCCTTCATTAAGCGACAATGCAAACGCCAACTTTTAAAAATTGTAAACCACTTAATGTAATCGCAAAAAAAAAAAAAAAGAAAAGAAATAAAGCTACTGCAAGGAATAACGGAATATACAAAAAGAAATATTTTTCGACGCATGCAATAGGTAATTCTTTTTATCGGTGAAGTCTTTCGTAAATATATCATGTAATTTTTGAAGCAGAAAATCAGTTTGCATTCACTTCATTTCTCTAACGGAAAATGAGGCTTCTTGCATCCCTTCCACGAAATGTAGCATACCAGTACCCTTCAAAGATCAAAGGGAAAAGAGAAATAAAATAAATTAAAATGGTCTCGTAGGAAACGAGTTTATGGTAGGCAATACAAACTGCAGATAACAATGCTATTTCTTTTTATTAAATACAACGTATGTATGTTGTAGTATTGGCGCTCAATAAATCTTTTTTATCTGATAGAATTCAGAAATTTGAAAAGGTAGATTGAAGGTTTCTGTATATTCACTTCGTTTTATTCGTCTTTTACTTATTTGGATGCGAAACCTATAGTCATTTATTTGCTTGCACCAAAGGCATTGCACCCTCGGTAGATTAACTGCTGTGGAATAGGAATAGGATTCTTTTATCAGTAGGAAAAAGCTGTAATGAAACAGAAGACTCGTAATGTTCAAGACATAAAAGCGATATGAATATTTACGTTAAAACTATTTTTTGAAACAAAGATTTTAAACTTTCGGGAAAAAGTGATAATATCTCTATTATAATATAATCTTATTAGTTAATCAAGAATGATCAAGATATTTACATAAATATGTATTATTATATTATAATATTATTAATAAACATGTATTTATTTTTTCTCGAATCAGTTGAGTAAATTGTCAATATCGTGTGAAGTTCTTTTTTTCCTTTGTTACTTACTTTGTATTTAATGAAATCCAAAATATTTGAAAAATAAATGGCGAATGATGTAAATAAGAAAATCGTAACATAATATTGCCGCAAATACAGTGGCAGTTTCGATCGACGGGGCACTAGTATTCACTTGAGGGTGAAAATTACGTCATATTATCGAGGTCTATTAAGTTGTGATCTTTTCTGAAGCACTCGTACCTATTGTCTGAATAATATTTGTGTCTGCTCGACAGCTAGGGTGGGGGTAGAGCAATGTTGTCACTTACTCGAGCGCCAGTCACGTGGTCGTGTGGACGTTCTTGCATCTGATCACAACAGTAGCAACAAACGACTCGCAATAAGAGCCAACAACATTAGAAGACAAGAAACCGCACACACAATGCATAACCAAAGAAGTACCGACGCTCTTCAATTTACTGTTGCTTCGCGCTGTAGACTTCATCTTTTTCTTAATATGTATCGGCAACTCTGCAGTGACGTCAGCAGAATTTGAAGCGTCTGATTGAGAAACGGAACCACCTCTCCCCAGTCAGCCGCTATCTGTCAAGTAGACAGAAACATAATTTGAATAATACTATCATATTTTTGTGCATCGTCCGGTGGATGGGGAAGACGGTGTGAAACGCGCCCAGTGCAGTCGCCGGTTCATCGCACGCGTGCGTGCACGCGTGAAGAGTGCGGCCGCGCTGTGCTTCTCGGCGTGCGGGCGGGGCCGACGCGGGGCGAGCGGCGCGGAGGGGCGTGGCGGGGGTGGCGCCGCACGCGCCGACGCGCGCCATCGTCCGCTGTTCCTGCTCGGGATTAAACGAGAGCCATTTGCTGGCCGGATCGTATTATTTCGCTTGTTAAACCGGATAACGAGCTCTGTGTCATACACAGCCCCGCGCGCCGCGCAACCGCCGTCGCCCCCGCCCCCACCCGCGCGCCGCGGCGGCGACTTCCCTCGCATGTAAAATAATGAAACCGTATCCGGCGCAAACGCTCCTTTAGCCCTCAAATAAAAACTCGGCCGAGTTCCTCGGACGCTCGCGAAATTGCGAAACCAAATGTTTGTTGCGTGCGCCCCGCCCCCTCGGTTCGTGCTCCCTGGCATTTCAAGCGCTCCGGGCCTCTCTCCTCTCCCGATTCCCCTTCGCTGTAAATATTTGCCTCTGTCCTGCTGAGGGCGACTCTGTTACACATACATTCTCACCTACAATTTTTTTTCCCATTAAAGCCTTGTCGGATCCAAACAATGCGTCTTTACTTGATTGTGCTTATGATTAAAACTGTAATATTTTTAAGATGCTCTGTCCTTTGGCGTCATTGTAGACGGGTCAAACGTTTACGCAGAACGTTTCGCTGTTGTGGAAAGTCTTCCAATAGCTCTGTCAAATTCTTCTTCCTCTGAAGTTCGTTTCATAATTTCTTTTTATTTCCAAAATATCGTAGTAAATCAAATTAGTACGACTTCGAAGCTGTAAATGTTATATGTGAAAATGCTTGAAAATAAAAAAGATATTTCTGAAACGATTTCCATCGTTCCAGACTGGCTTTTTAGCTAGCTGTACAGGATAATTCGTTGACTGGCTAGCGTTTTAGGTTTTCACCTCTGAGGATTCATTTCTATTACTTCACTTAGGAATAATCTTAGCTTCCTCACATACTCATGAATAACATTTCATCGTATAGTGTATTAACTAATTGATATAAAGGAAATAAATACGCCGTATTACCCTTTCCCTCTTGGTGTCGTATTGTGAACCTCTGTTCCAGCGCTCCCTTTGCTCTCGGCTTTCAGCCTGAACCGCGCGACCCAACGCTTTCCCAAGCAGCCGCCTCGCCGCATTGCAGCGAGCGTCCGACAGCCGCGCCGCGCCGTATCATTTGCTCCCTACGCCCGCGCCGCGCTGTGACCTCCTCAGAGGTTGCCGCCGCGAATCCGGGCGTCATTTATTTAAGTCTCCCGCTGCCTGGCTCCGCTTACGCCCCCGCTCCCCACCCGCGCCCCCAGAGCGACTAACCCCGAAATCTGGCCGCCGCCATCGGAGTCACGCACCGGCGCGGGCGACGTGTGTGACTCATCGCCGCCCCGCCCCGCCCCGCCCCGCCCCGCCCCGCCCCGCCCCGCCCCGCCCCGCCCCGCCCCGCCCCGCCCCGCCCCGCCCTCGCACGTACGAGGCGCGTACCTGACGGTGCGGCCGTCCCGCGCTTAGCTGGTTTTGCTGACTGAGCGGCGCTCTGCCGCGAGGGTGCTAAATTTGATTGCAGTCAACTTGAAAATCATGACTGGACAGCTCAAGAACTGCTTTCGGCTCTACACGTAACGAGGGTGCGGAGATATCCATTCAATATCTGCCTTAGAACTGTTCAATAGACACCAAACCGAAAGTAGTCCAAGGAAATGTGTATAAATTTGACCTCAAATTATGGAACGCATATGGAGGGTTAGATAAAATTGCATTCAACAGTAACTTCTCTTCGAAAATGCACAGCTAATACGTTCTCAAACTTCTAGATTCGTTCGGTGTTCGAGATGTGATTATATGTGATATAGATGTGATGTGCAATATGAAGTGCTACTTGCACTGCGTATTGTCTGCCCACATTCTATTGAGTGCGTTAGTAATGTGAGAAACTATTCGTGCAGCGAAACTCAAAACGTTCCACTGTCTTCACAAAATGAAAAGCAATGACAAAACTAGTCACCATGCCCAAAATGAGAATATATAGGTCACGCACGTTCAGCCAGAGACACAGGGGAGAAAGAGGACTCCCGTTGTGGCACTAATTCACATAATTCCTGTAACCCGGAGTATTGCATATTATTGTAAAGGTAAATTATTTCTGTTATAAGTGATGCAACTTACATTTGGATATCTCTTCATCTGAAAGATAACTATGCATATTTAGGTCGAATAATTTTCGTCGAATTCTCTGTATTTTCAAAATTTGGAAAATGTTAACATTGCAAAAATACAGATTTTAAGATAAAGACTTTTCTCTTAAATGAAATCTGTTGTAAAAACTCAGATCTATAAGGGCCACGTACCATCTTTTAAACAACGAGTAGTTTTTGCGTAATTTCTGCATGAATTTAAAGCAATTTATAAAAAAATTCTCAAAAACTGCTTCATACTTTTTATATAGAGCAAAGAATGATTAAAAGTTGCATAAGTCTCATTTTAGTTTAATTCTCTGAAATTTCGAAAATTGACAAAATAAATAACGCAAGAAAGTATCTGCTGTACTACACCAGTAGTTACAGTCCAAAAAATAATTTGCTTTGGTTCATATCTGTCACCCCAGAACTTATTATGTTTTTAAGAGTTCTTGTTCTCGTCTAGATAAGAAATGATTTTGAATTCGTAGCAGCAATTAAAAAGCACACACAAGGGATATAAGAAACTTTTACCGGTTTTGCACTATCTCGTAACTTTTGTGAAAATTCATAACTGACTTGAAGAAAGTAGAAAAAGTAGCAAGAAGAGACTGATATACTAAATTTTTGGATATATTAGTAGGAAGAATAAAAAATCGAAATTATAAATGTTGAACGCTGTTTATTTTTTGTTAGCTTCTGTTAATCGTAAAGCCGTAAATATTTTGCTCTTCAATTATATTTCATTTATGAACCTCAAGATTCCATGATGAAATCTAGATATTCTTTAGACAAACTGACAGAAAACCACCAGGAATATGGGACTTAATTTTCAGCAGTGCGGATGATCATTAGTAGAATACAGCATGTACTTAAATCTGTATGTCGGAGACTGACAGCTCACGCAGCGTACGATGCGGGGACATCATCCTGCAGGTTCTCTTTTCCCTACAACCATCGAACATTTTCGCCTTAGATCATTTTGGTTTTTCTAATTCCTGCCAGGTATTGTTGCCACCTAGCCCATTGCGCGACATTTAAATAAACATAAACTAATTGACACTTTAACTATGAATCTGCAGACCAATCATTTAATTGGGCGAAAGTCGTGAGATTTTCCATCGGAAATTAAAAAAATTAAGATGAGATCTGCCTATAACCACCATAATCGAATCTGTTAGGGGCGGTAAACGCGAAAGGATCTGAGTGGTTTTTTTTTTCTGTGAGAAAACATGTTTTAATTTATACCTTCGTATTTCTATGTTTATATTGGCCATGCAAATCAATATTTAAAATAGTTTCTGATTAAAATTTGGCCAGCAAAAGTTTTTTTTATCACTATGGCAGACCGGAAACTAACCAATATAATGGGCTACATTTAGGTTGGCAACCGTGTTTTGTACGCTTCTACAGCCAGTCTCTTTGTTGGCGTGCTACAGCAACTTTTCAGTACCTGCACGACCGTCTATAAATCTGTGTAACATATCTCCGGAACGTGCTGACTAATTTTTACTTCATGAATTTTAATTACATACTCCAAGTAAAGGAACGCTCAATGCATACATTAGTTGTTATTAAGGTGAAGAAGGCTGAGTCTCCATGTTGATACAAAATAGATTGCGAAGTTTGCAATAAGAAATCATTCAAAGAATTTAGCGTTATTTAATATTTTTAAATTAAAGGTTGACTATTTTCAAGCCTAAATTATAATAAATCGATTAATCACAATTAAAACCGGCTTTTTTATTAATCGTTCCCATAACTTCACTGGCACATTTGAGATAAAACAATGAACTAAGTCAAACAATAGTAATTTATCCTTTATATGATATCAACATTTTATCCATTTCTTTCCGATAAGAATATATAATGATTATATTCTGAAGTTGAGAAGTATATCCATAATAAGAGGCCCCATTTATCATTTATATTAGCTTAGTTTCTTTAGATTATTTTTAAATTCCAACTAATTTATTTACTAGCTCATATTTTTTCCGTTGTATCAATAGAATTCGTTACGGGACGGTCAGAAGTTTCGAGTTTGATGGTGGAGGAGTGTTGACACCACCTACATAGTCGAATTCAACTGGAGAAGGAAAATTTTAGCGATTGCCTACTCTGATTAGTTAATTTCCATGGCTTCTCCTGTCAATAACGGGTGAATGCCAGAGTAGCACGTTAAGAAATCGGTCACGAACAGCGCGCGATCTTTCCTTCCTCAGCCTTGTCCCCTCCTCCTCCCTTTCCCACTAACTTACACTCACAACACTATATTATCACTCATGTCGACAGACCAGCTAGGATCTGGGATCTTTCCGCGATTGGGGGCGGTACTACTCTGAGGGAGATACCTAGAGAGTGAAACCTTCAGGTGACGGGGTGTAGGTCGGCACCGAATTTCACGTTGGGGCGGTAAAGGAACACTGGCATCTCCCGGGATATAACACGGTTACGGACTTTTGGCATTTGTAGTGGATGCCCTAAAACAAATACTTTATCGTGCACTTTCTGAATAATGCAAAGAAACAAAATACGATCAAAAATAAAAGGAAGCATTAATGATTTATTGTAGGTAAGAATTGTACGCGAGACGTGAATGTCTTCAATGTCGAGGAGGAAAAGGGTTGGCATTTAACTATTGGTAATTGATTTTAGATATCTTTTATTACTCGCACATGCGATGTTAACTTGAACTTTATTTTGTTTTTTGATTGATTTGAGAACACTTCGATCAAGAGAACTTTGTAAGAAAGAGGGAAGCCCTGGAGTTGAAAAGAAGCTGCGTAAAATGTCTCCCCACCAAAAAGAAAGAAGTGCGGTGAGTTTTAAACGTGAACGTTCCCGTTGGCCGGCCTCGGACAGGCGAGTGACGAGGCCGCAGGAAATTCGCGTGGGAGACGCGATGTGTTTTGTATTTTCGATTCGTCCGCCCTCCGGAGAAGGCTCCCCTGCCACGGCCTCTTTCCGCTGCCGTCCGTCGCAGCGCCCGGGGCCATCCCGCACGCGCGACCTACTTCTCTTTTGCCGAAGATGGAGCATCCGTCCGGCGGAGGCGGCGGCGCCCGCTGGCAATTTCCGAACGCACTCCTCCGGAGGCTGCCGACAGCAACAGGGGAGGGGGTGGGCGGGGCTGATGACACCAGCCGCTGCACTGGGGGTTGCGGCGGCGGTGGCGGCAGTTTTTTATAATGTATTCCATGTTGTGGATGGAATTACTAAGTTCAGTTAAAGCAACTGCACATTCGCAATTACACATAAAGTCTCAGAATAAATTCTACAAACTTATAGGGCATGCAAAGAGGTCGAAAATGACAAATTTTTGCAAGTGAACCTGTAGTGGGAAATTCCATATACCGGACGTACACATATGACATGTACTTCACGCAACTTCGGGTGCACAGATGTTCGGAAGGTCACGTTCTGATGCAAGCAAGGAGATTCCAAGTACCTGCAGAACATCTGTGTAAACGGGGTTGCCTGACAAGCAGCGGCAAGTTCTACATGTGCGACTCTATTATATGAAATTCGCAAGAAGTTATCATCTTTGACTCCTCTACATGACCTAGACGTTTGTAACATTTATACACTCTTAGACGAGTCGTCTAATTGAATGTGGCTGACACAATATTATTGATGAGGGGTGTCATGGAGCAGATATTTTCTATTCTAGGTTGCTGAAAACATTGTAAAATGTGCGTACAGAATATATATTTTTAATTCGTTTTTGTCGTTCAGTATATTTGCCTAGTTTGAGATTTATGTTTTGATCGATCAGACGGATATTTGAATAAAATTAATTTGAGAGATGTATAATAGGGTAAGGTATTGATTTGCTTTTTTTAGTTCAATGTGTAATTGCTGGAGATGATAAACCAGGGAGCTTGCATGATAGATCTTAAATATTTATTTTCGATGACGCATTATGTTAGGTTTACTGTTTTGTTTACGATGATGGCGTTACCTAATGTAATTAAGAACCTACTGTGTTTAGCTCAGAACCAGCATTGCCGTTGTCTCGGTAGTGGTGGCGCTGACCAGGAGGTCCTAGGTTATGAGGCCCGCAGGTAGGGGATTTTCGTCATTAACTAAATGGCGGAATCAAAATCATTTGCTCTTTGGAGGAGAATTCTAGCGGCCGGCTGCTCTGATCGGTAGTTTTCCGGGGTTTCTCCAATCAATACCTGGCGTATGCCGGAGCAGTACCCCAACAAACGGTTCACGGACCGCGCTTTCTTTCTTTCTTCCTTTCCTTCTTCTTCTTTGCCCTATCATCACCCCTTACCCACACACTATTTCACATACATTCACTACGCTACTATACATGTGAGGAGCTTAGAGCTTGTCTAACTGGGGCAGTGCCCTGTTGGAGGGAGATATCTAAAGAGAGAAGCCTCTCACCATCCCAAGCCCCCGCATGCCTTTCACCATCCAGCTGGGAGGAACACCGCCACCTCCCGCGGTAAAACGTACACTACACAAACGGAATTAATAAAAGAAATTTATGTAAACATCAGTCAATCAAATTAAAGATTGTCCAGATGGACCCGTTGGTATTTAACTGCTTTATTACTTGGAATCCATGGGATTGTTTATTATATTTATTCTTAATTGAGTATGATTTGAATGTGAATATTTTATCTGTGTATTTGGTAGGACTGATTTGGAAACCATCTCTATTATGTGTTTAGATATAATTTGTAGGAAAGTTGATGAATTGCGATGTGCATCTTTAAATTGTGCAGTATAAATTGAATTTAGTAACTTAATTATGTAGTCTAACGTAAAGCTTCGCGATAAAGAAGAGACACTCGTTTTCTTTCAGCCATTACGATCAATTGAAACTTGTATCAGTATAATTTACAATAATTTTCTTGAAAGGAATTTGATTCTAGAATTATTATCCAATATCATATCGATCCGATAGTTGTCGGAACTTTGATGACATCGACTTCCTTCGCGTTCAAGTGGAAGCGGATGAGCATGGAAGCGAAAGGCGCGGAGATGCGAGCTGACTTGAAAGCTCAGGACCACGCTTCCGGTCTGACTCAGACCGGGATATGACGAAGTGAAGAACGGAAGATTCCCTCACTGCAGCGGACACACTCTACATCCTCTGCGAGTCATCCTCAGCGGCCCCTAATGAATGGGGGACGTAATTGCGGTCGTCCGGGACACGCTCGAAGCGCACCTTACTCGCCTGCGGGTGTCCGCTTCTGGCCAGTTGCACTTTTCTTTTGCTAGAACTTCCCGTTGCGCTTGTCTGTTTCGAGAAAAGACCAACTCTTGTTTAGGAAACGCCGTATTTGTGCCAAGAAGCTTTTTATTATCTGATCTGTTATCTTTCTTATTAATTAAATATTTTGTGGAAAGTAAAAAAGTGAAAATTGCGAACTATTATTATTGCTAATGAGATAAAACGTTTGTAATATATTGTTCAAATTTTACATAAAGACCAAAACTTATACATTATTCCGCGTAATGAACATCTGTATTTTGATTCTATCCAGTTATGAAATTATAAAGCTTCAAATAAATCACGGAGTTCCCGTCGTTTTTCAAGGGTGGTTATAGAATTATTTATATCTATAAACCGTCATTTAATCAAATTTCTAAATTTTAGTATATGTTTTAAGTTCACACAATGAGTCACCAAAAATGTTGACTGTTTGAAAACCATAAGTTTGCTTAGTGTGAAAACTACTTCTTGCACTTCAGCATTTTGAAACGGCAATAAAGCAAACTTGTTTTCATCATAAGAGAAAAGGTTTCGGGCAGTCCAAAGCAAGAAAGTGTTTCCGTATATTCATGCAAAGTCAAGAACATTGCACTTTCTCTATTCCTTGTAGCCCACGCTAAGGAAACAAGTGGAGGACTTATTATTCGAGACTTATTGCTGCTGTTTCGTTCCACGAGCGGGAACCACGCATTGTGCTTGTGAGGGAAATGGGGCATGTTGTGAAGACGCAGTTCACAGGGACACTAAACAAACAGATTTAAGGGTTCTCTTTGTCATTAACGTTTTAACTTGAAACATTGTTTTACGGTTCTTTTACAGATGAATGTTTCTAAGATGAATTCAGTAGTGTAGCGAATGATTTATGAACAATTCATGAACATCATATTCGACATGAATTTTAAATGTTTATTAGCCTGCATACTTTTAATCTCCGAGAGAAACGATCAATGAAGAACTAAAAATATTGGAAACTCTGTATCTATGATAAATTTTACGTTATCGAATCTACTGCGTAATATTTTCTGAAATGCTGCAAAAATATACGCCAATTTTTCGACTAAAAAGGTTTCTAGGGTTCTTGATAACAAAAAAGTATTTTTTTCTCAAAACATTTGCCTATTTGTCCGTCCGTGTATAATACTAGTGTCTAAACCTTCACAAAAGTTTTACTAAGATAGTTGGACCCCGATCACTCTGGATTATATTCCGACTTCTCGAATTTCCAACGGATCTTTTAATTGTTGGATGTAGTTAATGTTAAATACATTAATTTAGAAAATTTCAAATATCATTTGTTACACTAACTTTTTCTCTGAATGTTGTTCACAAATAGAGCAAACTGCACCAACAGAAATGGCGTATGTCTGAGATACTGAAAAACCGCTGAAATTTCGAAAATGTAAAATCTTTGCAATTTTTTCGACGAGTTTACTAGAACTCTACGCTTAAAACACTGCGCGTATTACGCGTATATGTAGTTTAGAGATCGTTATGATGTTTTCAAAATGCAGTTTCAGAATTTTGTATTCCCATCCCAAAAGATGAAGATATTTCCTCAATAAAATCGGTTCTTCGTAATTAGATCTGTATGTAATACCAAGTAGAATTGTTTTCTCATACGTTTGAATGAAATCGTGACAATTGTGTTAATATATATAACCATTCCAAAAACGTATCCTAAGTTTTCTTTCTTTCTTCTACTTGCTCGAATACAGCAGCACTTATTTAACAATTTGACTTAGAACCGCTTTTCAATAAAACCTCTGGGATTTCGAAAATTGAAAAGTTCAAATGATTTTCAACCCTAGCCTATCTCTTCAATATGTAAGCCAGATACTTACGTCTTAACGTAATCGCTTTCTCAATATTAGATCTTCAAATCATTTAATGAACCCATTTTCAAAGCAAACGTACTTGTACTGCCGTGGATGGATGATGTGAAATTGTCCCCTTGAATAGCTTGTGGTTCCGCAACTGCGCATACCCACTCTATATAATTCATTAGTGAAGCGTGAAACCACAACAGCGTGTCTCAAGGGCGTGCATTGTGATCGGACGGCGCTTGAATCGGAAACGAAGGCCTCGTCGAAGGCGCCTGAGCGCCGCCGCGCGAAAGCGATTGCCAGTGCGTGACCCGGGGACGAACTGCCCCCCTGCACTGCGACCACGGGGGCAGAGCGTCGTCAGCCACATCTTTCCTTTGAGTTAATATGACCTGGTCAACAAAGGGAAAGGGCCTTGAAATCTTGAAAGACGTAAAGGATTTAAAAAACGCGGAAAAAAAGAGGAAGCCACGCAAGAAGTTTGGGGATGGCTCAAATATTAGGAAGAGTTTCAGAGTTGCAGGAAGAAATTAAGGGCGCTGCTTCTTTTGATTACGATAAGATGAGCGAGGAACGTAGAAGAAAAATGAGAGGAATGGCAAGGAGTTGGGGGTAGGTATGTAAAGAATGGCGGAGGCAGAAGTGGTTTTGTTACTAAAGGGGAATTAATAGAAGTTTGTTATATTGATGGTGAAGAGAATACTGAGGGCATTACTCGTATTTAAAATATAATGCGCAGCTCTTCTTTGGTCCTGTCTTCCATATACGGAAATTAGGTAACCCATGATGGGTTTTATTGGGAGAGATTACTCATGTTGGTTCCCCGTTGCCTTCTCTGAGTTTTCGACCCAGACTCCTTTAGAAGCCTAACTGGGGTCTGGGAACCTTATCGAGCAGACGGGCCTGGTGGGGGGGGGTGCCCTAATGCGCCTGGGATACGACTCTCACTGTCTCGGCCAGATGTCGGTCTCAGTTACTATACCCGAACTGTCTGGGGGGAAGTGTGATTTTGTTAGGGCGAATATTGTCGAGGGGATTTAATTCTGCCGGGTAAGCAGCCAGGGTTCTTTTGCATGCCATAAGTATGACAGGGCTGCTGAGGATTTTCCGCCCTTCGAAAATTCGGACACCTCGGCCGGGATCGAGCTCGTGATTCAGTCGATCGACCCAATGATCGAGCCATCCGATCGAGCTCGTGCACTGGGTATTCAAAGGCCAGTAAGCTAGCCCTTCACCCGCCGAGGCCTCAATACGGAGCTAATCACAACTAAATTGTGATTCCAACGTGTTACAAAGATAACGCAACGTTCATCGATAAATTGTAATTGTGGCGTATTGAATGAAAAGCGGAAATATCGTCGCATTCTTTCTGAAGTAATAACTAAATACTCTTTACAAGCACTTCCTCGCCGTACGCTGATGAGTGACAAAAGATTGAAATTTACGATCAGTGACTTTGTCGAGTGTTGGTCTAGAGTATTGACTGTGAAATAGATTCATAGGTTCTGTTGACACAAATAAATACATTTATAGTAATTAACGAAACGAGTTTATAAAGAGGTAGATAATTCCGTGAATGGTATGTTCAATAAAACGAGCCACGGCAGGAGCAGGTTTTCTTATACACCATGAGTGAAAATTGCACCCCTTTATTCAGATACACCATGAGTGCAATTCAAATTTTAAGAAGTTCAAGTACATCTTTTCCACCCGAGGCATGCATTTTACGACGTAGTATTGCTTCTGAAAAATATCTATTTTAGTGTGCCTTGCATTGTTTTTGTTTCCACGCAATATTTGCAAATGGAAGGCACTGAACATATTGCGTATAAAGTATTAGAAGCTGACAAATTCATGAAAACATTACTTCCCACGAAAAGTAAAGACAGGTATGAGAGAGAATACAACATGTATAAATATGGGGGGGGGATAGTCACTTCTGATACAGTTTTGCTATAGCATACTTTTTAGAACTGATAAACACAACTGACGTTTACATTTCTTACATTCGTAATTCTAAGACAATTTTTTACAGGTAAAACATTTAATTTATTCATGTTAAATATTTTATGATGTTCCATAAGTCAGCTAGATTAACGTTTACTTCCCTAATTTAGTTTTATTAATTCGTTGTTTATATGTAGTTGTAGGTACTTATTATTTTGATGTACTTTTTTGTTCATGTTTAACTGCCAACTGCAAATGCCTTTGCTACGTCTGTGTTATACTTTCTTAATTACACGATCCTTTTTTGAATTCTGATTGGTAGGTGTGGTTTTTTAATTGCACGGTGGAATTTTAATTGCACTCTTGCTATTAGCATAGAGATAATTAACCATTTTTCGTGGAATTAATGAGGATATTTACTTAACTAAACGAAAAAACATATTTATGATTTAAGTGACAAAACAAGTAATACATAGCCGGCCTGGATAGCCGAGGTCGCTTAGGTTGAAGGACCATAGCTGTCTCGGCTCGAAAGGTCGCGAGATCGAATCCCGCCTCGGGGATGGATGTTTGTGTGTGTGTGTGTGTGTGTGTGTGTGTGTGTGTGTGCACGTGTGGTCCTTACGTATTCTTCCTACAGTTAAAACAATCACAGTTGTCACTGTATAAGATAAGATAAAGATAAATTTATTTGAACTGCAATTGGATGTAACCCGATGGCAGTTAATTACATAACTAAGATAATAGATGTCATGCAAATAATATAAGAATGGTAATTAAAATGATAATAATAATAACAATATCAGTAATAATGCTAAAATGATAATAATAATATAAAAACTGTTGGTTCTTAAAACATTAAATTTCATGAAAAAGAAAAGAAACGTCTATCATCTAAAGCCGCACTGAGTGTTTATACAATAAATAACGCACTGTACTATCCTTCACTTCACTATAACACTAAAACATTTCCTTCATTATTTTTCTGCTCTACACTCCATGACACCACACTTCACTTCACTTCACTTCACTATAACACTAAAAACATTTCCTTCATTATGTTTCTGCTCTACACTGCACGACACCTCACTTCACTGTATAACTTAGTATTCTTAGTTAATTACCTCATAACCTTAAAAATACCCTAAATTAATTTCCTAAATTGTTGAACACTTCGAGGAAAGGGTTCAAAGGTTTTTGCAGCCAATCTATTCCAATCCCTTATCGTTCGATTTGTGAAAGAGAATTTCGCGACATCCGTTCTCTGCGGTCTTAAATTTATTTATGACCCAGTTGTTGAAAAGCGACCTTAAAAAAGTAATACATATGACTATAAAAACCATTCAAAATATCAATTTTGTCCGGCGGTGTAAATGTGATGCTGATGCTGAGGTTAGCAACGACCGCACTGGGCAAGAAGCACTTTTCGGCAGCCCAAGGCCAGAAGGTTCCCGCGAGCACGGCGTACTGAGGGAGAACACTATCTATTAATGTATTTCCAGCTCTAATGATGATCGCTACGCGATCGAAAAGATCTTAAGCAGAAATAGAGATTTGATACCAGACAACCTCAGTTTATTTACTTTGAATTAAGGTATCTACATCACCAACAGTCTAATTAAGGAGAACACTAAAGCCACGGCGGTGGACGGCCACCGCCGATCATGGAAACCGGCTCATGAGATCACACTGCTCGCCTTCACATCTGAGGCCGGGTTCGATTCTCTTCCGAGCCAAGTGGAATTTGTAATGGGCAATGCAGGCGTACTCTGGATTCTCCCGTTTCCCCCTCACGTACTAACACTCTATTCCCCATATTCACGCTCATAACTCACATCAACATCATCATTTATCACATCTCAACACAAATACCTCGCCCGGTCCCGAAGGCGACATTTTGAGATCTGGCTTCGTATCTACGGCCACTGGGCCGACTCCCCGAAATTCATGCCGAATAAACTAATGCTGATACAACTGTGTGGAGAATTCTAGCAGCCAACTGCTCTGATCGGAAGCTTTCCATGGATTCTCCGATCAACATCTGGCGAATGCCAGAACAATATCCTAACAAACGGTTGACGGATCGCGCGCGATCTTTCCTTCCTCTTTCTTGACCAATCATCAGCCCTTTCGCACACTTACATGCTCTACTTTATCACACGTATCGGGAGACCTGTCGGGAGCTTAGAGCTTCCCAGCAGGGGAGAGATAATTTAAAAAATAAGAGATTTTAACAATAATGAACATTGGGACTTTTTCAAAACCATATTTTACTCTCTCCAAGGAAAAACAGTAATCAAAATATTGAGAGCCATGTTCGAGAAAATGTTTAAAATGTTGAGGCTTTATGCAAAGAACTCCCATTTTTTCGGCAACGAGATTTTGGTGTAGAATTTTTGGTTTCAAGGACCAAACAAATGTGGATTCTGAATACACAAGGTGTTAGAGGATGTAATTTGGTACATGCAGGAAAACGTTTTATCCTCTTTTTCGTTACCAAGGCCCCACAATACTAGTTTTTTCGTCGAAAACTCTCCGATTTATGCCACAGCACGATACTTTCTCTGTACGAGAAAGTAAAAATAAAATCATGGAAATGAAAGATGCCTCGCGAGGTCGCCATGAGCGTGATGCACATCGAACGAGAACGCGGACGCCGAGCGCCGGTCGCCGGAGCAGGCGGAGGTGCGATACAAACCGCGTGCGTTTTCTTGAGCTCTCATTTCACAGAACGAGAGAAGGGGGGGAGGGGGTTGGTGATTGCGAAGGCACAACACTTATGTCTATTGACATTGCTCGTTTTCTATGCATATAGTGTGTAAATATGATGTATTGTTATCGGATGTTACCAACCACGTGTGTGACTATCTTTTATTCATCATTCAATTAAAACATATTTCAATTTAGTAACAGAGCGAGGAAGGGATTCCGAAGCTAAAGAAAACGTGTGGCCCTCCTCCCACCCGCTGTCGTCGCTAGAATGAGAGGCTGAAAGGTCTCAACAGCTTCCGTTCGCCAGCATCCCGGGCAGAACAGCTTTCTGGGCTGATGTATGCCTGCCATTCGTGGTGAACTGCCTGTCCTCAATCATGCAATAGTCACAACCGTTACCATGTTGTTTTTTATCTCACCGCACTGCTATGAATCGAGGTAATATATGCGTAAAATCAACGCAAAGACGTGACCACTCATCCTGGAAGACGCTGGTTTCTCCTACCACTAGTCATTCGACTGGAACGGAAGCCTATCGTGCTTCCTTAAACGTAGTAGAAATTTAGAATCGATCAACAGACAGCAAATTAACCGTTCATACACAGTTTGAGATTCCTAAATCCAAAACGGTAAGGAAGCTGACCTTCATGCAGCAAATTGTAAACAATAATATAGCCAGAAAATATAACGGACCAGTTTTCAATGAATATAAATGATGTATTGCTAATGATGAGGTAAGGTACTAGTAATGTTAGGTTAAGGTATGTAAGATAAAGATATTGGTAGTACTTTTTTCTTTCTAAATCAATTGGCTCATTGTACAACTTGTTCGTAATCTGATTACATATTCATTTCTTCATACAATCCCCAAATAATGGTAAAAAATAGTAAACATTGAAAAGAAATAATTTCTCGGTACGCATTTGAACTCGCAAGTACAAGTAGCTTACTAACACAATTATGTAATTTATATATTTTTCTTATTTTCAATCCGGTAGCGGTAGATTTCCTACATTTCCCGCGTTGCCATAATTTCCCACTTCTTTTAGCAATGTCTAATTAAGCTGAAAAACATGTAAAATTATTAACAATACACTGCTATGGCCACATCATACACAAATTTCACTGCTTGGACCTGTCCTTCCCAGAGAGCAATAGCACTACAAGAATGCTTCTGAAATAAATTTATGTAATGAACTACTTTGTTGAGGAATGTTGGATCCTAGGAATAATTTAAAGAAACAAATTACAAGGATGGAAGTGGTTTATGATTATTTCTCATCCCACCATTCCCTTCAAAATTACCACAAACTTTTGTTTGCTCCCCATTACCCAGCCTTTGATAACCCTTCCCCACTGCTCAAAAATTAACTTACTGAAAGCGATTGCATTGGTAGAGGGACAAACAAGTTTCCAAACACATGCGCCGAAGATATTGCTTTGGCATGCTTCATATCGAGGATTTATCTCATATCTATTCAAGCTGGTCTAGAAAGAATTCATGAACAAAAAAAATTGTGAGAGGTAATTGTGTTTAAGTTAATGTTTGTTTATATTGATGGTTCTTGTACGTAATATCCAAGAAGGGAGGATAAATTCCGAAGCAGAAACAGCTTTGGACAATATTCACACGATATCTGCTAGTCTAACCTAACCTCACTATATTTCTCAGTTGACCTTTCGCTTTCATTTCCGAGTTGGGGTGTGACTCCAGTTTTCGACCTTCGCTATTTACTTAATCATTTGTATCACATAATTTACAACTCGTTCTGATGCCAAAATACTCCTCGTAGAAACATTAGATGCTTCACATTTGGACGATCATTTCAGTTTGCCCTGCTTACTGTGTATAATTCACTAATTTTCCGGATGACAACCGAAGTGATCTTTGCATCGTCATACATACAGCTTTATTCAACCCGTCATTATTCGTGAATTAACTGCATCATGAATTAGCCATATTTCAGAATCCAACATTGTAACTGTAACATTTTCACAAAATCTAATATATATAAAAGTCAATGTTCCTTTTTTGGTTCTTCGTATTTTTTGCGCTGCCGTCCGGTTCATCCGATTACGATAAAACCTTGTCAACTTATTGCTTGCACTTGCACCAAGAATAACATAATGCAACGGGAATGCTCGCAAGTCTGTCGCAAATAGTCACGCGTTGATGATGATTTTATGCGTTTATGCTGACTTAAGCGCGCCTGAATAGGACCTTTTTGCAACTCACCGCACCCTCAGCTATGAAGCGCGTCTTCCCTACATATTCTTACCCTGCGATTGTGTAATATCAGCCGGAATTATTACTTGAACGTTATCTCGGACAAGTAAATCAAATTTCTCCAAAACAGTGTCACAGCGGATGCATGCTCAATTTCGAAGGAGAACGTTTTAACGATTGAATACTTGACAACCATGTCCAAGAGAGGCCATAGAGCAAACTCGTACTCGCGAGAAAGTGTATCGTCTATTAAAATGTTTGAAGAGCGCAGCGTGAAACGTGATTAACAGGCACGTGGCCAGTAGCGTGTGAAGTGTAATACATTACAATAGCGAAGCATTGCCGGGTCCACTGGTTTATAAGAAAAATGCTCGCACCGGGAGCGGTAACTCAGTACATCAACTGATGTCTCTGCAGCGCCTATGACCGGGAGGTCCTAGGTTCCAGTCCTGGCGGGGGCAGGATTTTCGACACTAGCTTTTCAGCTAGGGCGAATTCAGTCGCTGTCTGGAGGAGAATTCAAGCGGCCAGCTGCTCTGATCGGTAGTTTTCCGTGGTTTCTCCGATCAACACCAGGAGAATGCCGGAGCAGTACCCTACCAAACGGGCCACGGACCGTGCGCGATCTGTCCTTCCTCTTCCTTGTTCCATCCTCTCCCCTTAAACACTCACTTACACTAACATGCACTACACTACCACGCACTACACTACCACATATTCCGGGAGACCGGTCGGGAGCTTAGAGCTTGTTCCGGCGGGGGAGTACCCGCTGGTGGGAGAGTCCTGGTTAAGAGGAAACCCCACTAGCCGACGGTAGGTTGGCGCCGGATCTCGCCATGCAGTAGGGAAAGATCACCGCTATCTCGAGAAAAAGCATGCACTACACTAACGGGACTAATGACCACAGCAGTTGACGCGCCCGGAAACACGAAATCAATCAATCAATTGGCCCCTCGCTCCAGCTGTCTTCCGTGCGTCGCGGCGACGGCGGTGGCGGCGGGGGCGGCGGCGGAGGTGGCGGAGGTGGCGGCGGCGGCGGCGGCGGAGGTGGCGGCGGCGGCGGCGGAGTCGCGCAGCTCTCATTGCCCACCCTAACGAACCCGTTAGCCTTCGCAGGAGCCTCCGCATCCGGTGCATAGGCGATGAGCCACTCGGCATTCCGGGCTTCCGCTAGCGGTACATCGGCTGCCGCATGACGTCCGACCACTTCTCATAACGCAGTGGCATCCATTTTAACCGAGGTGGATTTACGCTCCCCCATACTAGATATCCGATGTTCAGCCTCTCGCCTGTTGTGTTTCCGGGAACCCTTGTTCTGTAATAATTTTATTTCCTCAAAATTCTGGGGAGACTTGTTTTGTATCCATCTTGTAAACTTTATCATTTCGTACGTTTCAACAGTCGTTACAGTATATTTAACACTAATTTTGACATCCTATTTTTTAAAATTTGGTTTAAGAGACCAGTAAGTAATTCCATTTTTACTTCAATTCTGTAATAGATATTTGAGAGTATTTTTGCTTTCGAATTGATTGTTCCTATTGACTTGGTTAAACATATATTCATTTTTGCATCCAGTCTTTCAGGAATTTCATTTTTGGCATAACACTGTCACAAAGGTTTTATCTTGACAATTGTTTATGTTTCATAATAAATCGTGCCTGTGCACCCAATTAAACAGCTTTGGATCACTTTTCAAACAATCGATTTACGTTCCAATTTCCACTGAAATGAAAAACGAGTTGACAAAGGAAAGAACAAAAGGGGAACCTAACCTCACAATTAGTTCTGAAGCATTGACTGTTTGATCATTTCTGACACAATTTAACATGGGATGGGATCAATAGAAGTCCGGATAAACCTCACTTTCCTTTTTCTCTCTGCGGTGTCATTATGAAAGGAACTATTGGAGTAGAGAACAATGAAAAATAGAGACATAAAAGAGACATGGGCTAATCTAAAATTCGTTTGAGAATAACTCATAGAGGTGATCCGAATACTTGTTCGTGAAGAGCTTTCAACATACTGAAAAAAAAGCTCAATGCGCAGGAGTCCTTTATCCTTTAAAAGGGATGAGTTTTGAGAGCGACCACTAGGAGGCAGCTCAATCTGTGCTTAAAACAATGGCAGCAATTCCCAACGATTGAAATCGATGTGGAAAATATATGTTGCCGTTAAAAATAAATGGAGGGCTTGGCTGTCTAAAAAATCTGTTCAGAATTTCCATGCGAGCTCGACTGGAGCCTTGTAGAACGCAAAGGCGAGCAGAAAAACAATTTCAACTCGACAGAACGAGAGCCGCAGGACAAAGAGGTTGTTTGGGTATTGTGTGGATTTTGATAGATGCTTCAAATTGATCGTGAAAGATTTTTTATAAAAACTCTTCTGTTACATAAGCACATTTCAATAATATCTTGGAGTAATTTTGTACTATAAATAATTAACGACAATGTTTTCAATGGATTAAAACTTACAATATAATTTAACCATTGCTTGCATTCCTTTGCAAAGCTCTTCAGATCATATTAGAAAATTATGTTCAAGACGACTATCGACGTTTCTTTTATTTGAAGGATTTAACAACGAAAGTAATGTATATTATCTTCTAGAACAATCTGTTTTTTGCAAATCATGAATCCGATGGATGTACTTGCATTTTCAATAATACATCCAAATTATTGTTTTATCATTTCGAAATTTACAATGTATAACAGAAATATAGGAAGAGAGCGAAACAAGCTTATCATTTCAAAACAAAGTTATAACTACTTATAACGTTTTTTGTGCTTCTCAAAATTCGGTTTACCTGGCATTTTCTCATTTCAAAATTCAACCCTATTCAATTATTTTCATTTATGAATCGTATAGAATTTCAATGAGAAATTTATTATATGTTGACCAGTAATTCCATGTTGATTCATCGAGGTGCAGATTGGTTTCATAAATTGATAAGCGAGAAGTCGTAAAAAATGATCGTGTTCTGGCAAATGAAGTTACTTTTTGTGAAAGATGCGTTTATGCTGAGAGTTCTGCGTGACAAAATCTGAAATCTACTTGACAATTCTTCTATTTAAATGCAGTGGATTTAATATTCTTGAAACATTGTCTAATTTACTACTCCAGCACGAAACATTTTTTACCATCGAATTGTCCTATAAGCCAATTACCTAGATAAATGTAGAATAATGTGTAGAATTAATGAAATTAGCCAATTAAAATGAGAGTATTCTGTGGAGATGCGTCGTTTCCTGGCAAGTTCTTGCAGAGAGGGCAGCAGTCCGTTGATTTCTTCGGAGCCCATAGATATCACAGACCCCCAGGAGCACAAAGAGACTAACAAAAAGCGTTCCATCATGTTTACTTTCTCGTATACATACGTATATACGTAGTAATATACTTATATAGAGAAAGTTATGTAATGCTGCGGAAAATCGATTTCGATTTTGAACGGAAATACACGTTTTGAGGTCCCCTGATACCGAAGTGGTTTGTTTGTTGTTTTTTTTTTTTCGAAACGTCCGTCTGTCCGTCTGTCCGTCTGTCCCTCTGTCTGTTCGTCCGTCTGTGAACACTTCTAGCGCCTAAACCATCCGTACGATATTTTCCAAATTGAAGAAACCCCAGTCTGTAGCACCTCTAGTTTATACTTCTAATATTTATTTCATTCACTTAATTTTTGTCGTACCTCATCTTTTCCATTTGTCCAAGATAATATATTTTTCAAGATAAAAATTAATGCGCGCGTCGCAGTATGTATTATGTGTTAGAGAGACGTTGAGAATTCTCTAAAGCAGGATCTTGTGAATAGTCAAGCTCCAACGGATAAACCAAATCTTACACGTCATTACGATCCATTGTAAGAAATAATAATATTAGCATAAATCGGTCTGTAAAAAAGGATCCAGACGCCATCTTTTTATCTGGGCCCTCTCTAGGTGGTTCTGTTTCCCACTTTGCCTGGGAGCAATTCCAGTCGGAAAAGGCGGGGTTTTGGACGCTGATCGTGGCGCTGGGCGGCGCGCGGGCGGGAGTGTCGGGCGGGAGTGTCGGGCGGGAGTGTCGGGCGGGAGTGTCGGGCGGGAGTGTCGGGCGGGAGTGTCGGGTGGAGTGTCGGACGGAATGCGGGCAGGGTGTGAGGCGGGATGCGGGGCGGGATGAGGGGCGGGATGCGGGGCGGGATGCGGGGTGGGGTACGGGGCGGGGCACGTAAGAGGCGAGGGGTGGGGCGCGGGGCGGGGCGCGGGGCGGGGCCTGGGGCGAGGTGTGGCGCGGTGTTGGGGGCGCGGGCCGCATTGCCTGGCAGTGGCGACCGCGAGTGTTGACAGTTCGCAGGGCCGCATCACTTTGGCGCATTGCTCGTACCTCTGACAATTCCAAGTTTCATTTCACGCGCGCATCGAGCGGCGAGGAACGCGTGCATTAGGCGCGCGCGCGGCGCGGCGCGGCGCGGCCGTCACGCGGCCCATTTGCCAGGGAACGAGGTCCGCCCGCCGCGCCGCGTCAACAGCGCAGCACACGCTCCTGGGCGCGGCACGCGGAAAGCCTTTGGCCACCACACGATGCCAGGGCTGCGTTTGTTTTCCGGCTTTGTGAGATATTGGATGGATTCCGGCTATCAGGATAATTGGAAATTCAAAATACGGGTAGTACTTTAATCATCTATGATCTGAAGGAGTTTCTCAGCGTCACTACCTACTACTGGCTGGGATGGATTCATGTGTCAGGAAAATTGGGGAAGAATGAATTGGGTCGGAAAGACAAAGATCTTTGAAATGTTATTTTTATTATTAATACAATGAATTATTTTGTATGAGGTTTATTCGCTGAATAATTTGCACTTAAAATATTTAAAATGAAATGTAAATCTCGTTGGAAATGAATGCGCTAGCATCATGGATTTCTTACAATTATTAAAACGTTCCTGCCCCAGGAAACATCTCTGGAGGAATGTCTCTTAGACATTTCCCGTCATAAAAAACGTGTTGATACAGAATAAGCAATGACCCTCGTACGTTATATATATATATATATATATATATATATATATATCTAAATAATTTGGAGCCGTTTTTAAGAAAATGGCGTTAAGCATTACTGTAAATGCAAAATTTGAAGCTCTTTTTCACAAGAATCTATTGAGTTTTCGAAAAACTTCATTTCATGTCATTTGAAGCACTTTTACTCGAAAATGCAATAATGTATACGAATTCATTAAAATGTGCGTATTAACGGCGTGAGAGATATTTAAAAAAATACATTTGTGAAATTTTTGAAAAAAAAAAAAGAATACACCAACATGAACTTTACGTCATATTAAACAGCGAAACTAGCACTGTCCCTTGCAAAAGTTTGAAAAAAAATTATAGCCATTTTTGAGAAAATGGCGTTTGAGAGTTTCTGGAAATGCGGGATTTTGAGTTCATTTTTACAGAAAACTGTTGTGTTGGTGAGAAAATTTATTTGACATTATTTAAAGCACATGTACTCATACATATAATACTGCGAAGAAATCGCCTCTAAAGTAAGTACTACCGACGTGAGAGACAAGTAAAAATTACATTTTTGTAATTTTTGAAAAAACAAAAGAGTAGAGCAATATGGCGTTCATGTCATCGTATAGGGTTTGTTTGACACTAACAGTACAAAAAAAATAAAGAAAAATGTTTAAGAAAATCTTGTTTTTGTAATTTTTAAAATTGCAAATATTGCACGCACTATTGCCCGAAAACTACTAAAATGTTTTCAAAAATTGACAGACAATTATGAAAGAACTATTAATGGACAGCAAATTTCATTTGAAGGAAAAATCTATCTTCAATTTTGTAGTTGTAGGAAGACTCCGAAAAAAATTCAAAATTTGGCAATTTTCGAAAATTCGGAGTTAACCGGACGGACGGATAGACGGACGTTTGGAAAAAAACCCTTTTCCGGTATTAGGGGACACCAAAACGTGTATTTCCGTTAAAATATCGAAATCGATTTTCCGCAGCATTACATAACTTTCTCTATACTACGTATATTACTCCGTATATACGTATGTATACGAGAAAGTAAAAATATGTATAGTTTCATTTAAAAAAATACCAAGTTACCTCAATATCTCGTAAAACACAAGTGATAAAATGAAAATGAATATATGTATAAACTAGCTCCATTCCCTCATGCACTTTTGTGAAAACTGCATCGCAATAACTTCAACCGTTCAAAAATTGTAAGTGCTAAAGTTACGTGACCTGCCCTGTATATTTCTGAATATAAATTTATTGATTATTAGTTGATGTAACAATATTGCTAAACATAAATTCTTTAAATGTTACTTAACTTAAAAATTAATGTTAATCAATACATTTCCATTCTATACAGTTAACATTCTAAAATTTCAGATTGGGATCAAAGCATATAATATTTTAAACGTTCCTTAGAAATCAAATAAACACGTTAGGTATATGAAAATTATTACAATAGTAAATTAAACTAATAGATATATATTATCGATAATATAGATCCACGCTTTAGCCAACTTTACCCATGTGTTTAATGGTAACACACATTCTTGAATGCGAGTTTGAATGCATGACAGATGTAAACAAAATTCACCTGGAAGGCTGGACGGCTTAAAGCAGGCATGTCGCTTGCTTCTGTATAATTTGCTGTGAATAATGTAACAGTCAAATTGATTTCTGTTTGTTTCATTTGTCAAAGTAAGAAATGATTGCTGCTCCTGACTATCAAAATGAATGCAGATATGCATCACAGGCGCTTTGTTTGAATTGGACGTTTTCTAGTAATTGCTGAGGTGTTAGTAGCTCAGAAATTGCAATATTTCAATACTACGTAGCTGTTCCCAATAATGTGGGAAAGTAGGTGCTGTTATAGCACCGTTAGTTTTAAATGTATTGTCACTCTTTTCCTTCAGGAATTGTAAAGAAAAAGTTTGAATCCATTTGTGAGAAAAGTTTAAAAATGTTCCAGACATTTCATGAAAAGTATTCACTACATTTGAAGAATTATTTTCAGAATCACAGGAATCTTCGGATTGAGCCATATCGACCGGGAATATTCGTGTTAGAAAACATCATTCGAATAGTTTAGGCGCCAGTGTTGTTCACAGATAGAAGAACGTTTTGAAAAAACCCTACTGGTGGTACAACTGCATATACTTTCTTGAATTATTTGTAACGGCTCCGCACTATTATACTACCTCTTGAGGGTAGGGTTTTTAACCACCTACATATTTTTCCGCACCGACACTCTAACTCAAAGTCATCGAGTTAACTCGCAGTGCGTTTTACCGCTACACCATATAGTCGCTCTAGTTTAATTCCTTGGGCTAACGCTGAAAAATCCAATTATCTCTCCCATTATTTTCAGTATGAAATTTTCGAAAATTCAGAGAGTCCAACGAAAATGAGACCTGTGTCTGTCTTTTAAGTGTTCCTTGTTTTATCCTTGGGGAAAACAAATAAAGAAAATATGAAACGGTTTTGATAAAGTGTTTTTTTACCAACTGCATTAATTTCATCCACAAATTAGGGATAACTACTAATTTTTCAAAAGACTGTACATGATTTTTTAAAGAGCTTCTGTTTTTGAACAGATTTTGTTTCAGACAAAAATCTCGATCTTCAATTTTGTAGATTGAAAATGTTAATATTTGTATTTTGCACTGACCACAGACGAACAGACAGACGCGCCTATCGGACGGACTGACATAGAGGCAAATGGGCAGAGGGACAGACGGACAAAGGAACGAACGGACAGAGGGACGAACGGACGGAGGGACGAACGGATGGAGGGACGAACGGACAGACCGACAGACGTATCAATATCAAGAAGCCACAAAACGTGAATTCTGACGACGCAGCGTGTTAGAGGAAGTAATTTGATATACAGGAACAAGATTTTTCTACTTTTTTGTTACCAGGGCCTGACATTAAACGTTTTTCTGTCTAAAAATCTGCGATTTCCGCAGCACGATAATAATACTGTCTCTTTACTATTTACAATGTCAGGAGAGAAGAAAAAAGAATTCGTAAAATTTTTGTTCGCGAATCTCAAGATGGATAACTGGCATAAAATACAATGTTGATTCATGTGAATCACAAATTCATTTATTGGTTGCGTACCGCTTTTACAAAATTTACAATTCGTTTACAGAATAAGAACTCTCCAAGTGGGTAAACGCCCGGATGACGCAGCTGGCACGCTCTGAACCTTCCTTTACACTCAAACCATGGCCCAGAGTAGACTGCATTCTTTGTGCCGCTTCTAAAGCAGTGGTTTTAGAACTGCACATACTTTCTCGCCTAATTTGTACGGGCTACGCGATATTATAACATCCGCAAATCTGCAAACGTGTTAAAACCAGCAAACACTGTTCCTCCGTTTATTTTCCACTGTTATTCCACTGTTTATTTTTAAAAGAGTTGAATATTTATAATTGCAATTTTTGAAAATTCTGAGGTTTCATTAACATTATTTCAAGATTTATTTTTAAAGAACAGATTTCATTAAGGGAATAATCTGTATCATCAATGTTGTATATTTGCATTATTTTTTTGCAATTTTCGAAAATATGTAGTTAGCCGAAAACGAGACATGCACCATTTTTGGACTTCCTTTGTTCTATCCGAGAAAAAAAAGTAAAGAAAATAATTGGAGCTAATTAAAAATATAATTGTTTAGAAATTATCTGTTCAACGGAAAATTAAGCAAATACCACTATTAAAAAAAGTTGTACATGTTCTTATTTCAAACCTATATTTGTTCAAATGATTAAATTAAGGAAAATATCTCTATTTTCATATTGTAGATGCAGGAAAACGTTGAAAAATATTGAACATTTGCAATTTTACAATATGCAGATAGCCCAAGGAAAATGAGTTTTGCGCTATATTTTGAGTGTCGTTTACGCCGAAAAAAGTTTAAGAAAAAAATTGGAGTCATTTTTAGGTACTTTTGAAAATGTTGAAGCTTCATGTAAAATATCCTAAAAATATGTCAAAATCAGTGTCAAAATACCTGTTTAAAATTCTCAGGTCATCGACTTCGCCGAGATCTATGGAAGAATATCAGTTTTGGAAACAATCTTTCGGACCGTTTGCGACGTTGACTATGGACAGACTTTTGCCATCAACCAACGTTTCGGTATCAAGGACCCCAAACACGGGGATTATGACTACACCAAGTGTTAGAGGAAGTAATTTACAAGTACAAAATGTAGGAACAAAAATTATTCATTTTTTCGATATCAGGATTTCACAATACGGTTCTGTAAAAAGAAAATATTTGCAGCAGAATTACATTTTCTCTTTACTACGTAAGTACGTAGTACGGATAGGCAACACAATTATATTTCAATTAAATGTTGGGTTGAGTTGTAATTTGTTACATAATTTTTTAATTGGGAATACTAAAAAAACTGAAAATGAATTCCATCTTCTTTGAGGGACGTCGGGGGTCCTCATTTGGGACTCTTGACTTCGGAGTCCGACTATTAAAAATATAGAAATACTAGCGTACCTGTGTGAGAACTCGCATGTTAACCCCACCCTAATGTTTTCAAAGGGCATCGTGAAACTGAAACATTTGGGAAATGGGAATGTGGTATCCGTTTCCATCATAGTTACCTCCACAATTAGGTGCACAACACTTGTAGACCACAGCAAAACGTTAAATGATTGTTAAATGATAAATTGGTTGCACTACACGTATGAGAAACAATTTTCATCGGCAACTATTAACAGTACTTCTTGTTGTTGCCACGAAAGCAAATTTGGAATTAATTATCCAAATAGACTTGTCATTCTGAGCAAACCACGGTGTACATAGAAAGCGTAAATATAAGATGGAGGAATGTAAGTTTTTTAAGCGTGACGTTACAAAGACGGCCACTAGCGTCAAGGGCTGAAATATAGGTCATGGAGGAATACATTCTGTATTCCTCCATGTGTAGGTGATATTGGTAGTATCGATAAGCGCCAAACCGGTAAAAATTTAATAGAATGTCCAAGTAATGCTATAGATTATGGTGTGACATAGCCTTTGGCCTCCTATTTTTAGTTTTTAAGTCCTCAGAACGCTTCGTTTAGGAGTTATTTAACGATATAAATGCCCGAGTGTTGCGGGTTGCATTTGACATGAATATTTAGATGAGTTTTTTTAAAAAACAAATCCTTCATATTTTAATGTCGAAGTGCAATTCAACAAAATGAAATTCTCTTTCTTTAGAGACCTCATTTATAAAGATTGGATGTGCGTGATAGCCGCATAAGATATGTATACTACTGAAATAATATAGAAATATGTCGTTGGGTGCAATTTCCATTCGCCGACCTCTACATTACGACAGCCCTGTTCACTTCCTCCTATTACCCATTACTATTACCTTGCGCAAGCGCCAACACGATAGAGTAGTCGTAGAATGTTTTAAAAATTGAACAAATTTCTAATTTTCTTTTATTGTCATTAACCATAGGTGTGTTACTCGTTTCCACACTCTATTGAAAACAAACAACGGAAGAATTTTAAATTTACCAGGTAGAATTTCCTTGTTTTCGTCGCAAATGTGAAGCCGTGACCGCGACTGGCAGTGCAGTGACAAAAAAATCGATATTTCCCGCAGAATTACATTTTATCTTTACTACGTAAATATGTAGTAGCGAGATAGCAAATATATATATATGAAATTGCAGCTATAATAAGAAGTAACCATATTTATATGTTCGGTTGAACGGTAATTTCTTACAGAATTTTCTACTTTGAGACCCTTAAAAAAACCGAAAAGGAATCCCAACTTTGTCGAGGGTCGTCGGGGGTCCTCATTTGGGGCCCCGGGCTTCGTCACGACCTCTACATTACTATAGCTTTATTCATTTCCTCGGATTACCTTGTTCCAACACTATAAAGTAGTCGTAGAATTGATTTTGGAAATAGAAAACTTCTAATTTTCTTTTATTGTTATTAACGATAGGTGTGTTACTCTTCTCCACACTCTACTGAAAGCAAAACATGGGAAGAATTTTAAAATTCCTAAGCTCCAGTATGATTTCGTCGTTTGCGTCGCAAATCCGAAGCCGTGGCCGCGCCTGGCGGCGCAGTGCTCATGCGCGAGGGTTGAGGGTGGCGCATGCGCGTTCGATAGATCCCACGCGCCCGGCGTCTCGCAAACCTCAGAGCACAGCCGTGCCGCCCGCCAGCCGGATTCTCCCCCGCCCGCGCCAACGTCCGCCCGCTTCGCCTCGCCTCGCCTCGGGAGCGGAGGCGCGCTCCTTGAGCATCTTCGCCCCGGCATGGCGCCGCTGCACCCGCCCACGGCTATGCCAGCGGCCGCTCCGGTTCTACACCACACGGACGCTGGGAGGCGTTGCAACAGATAAACTGTGGGGGATGTTCGCTTTTCGTTCTGACGTTCAGTGTCTTTTTGTGCAATCGAATCCAACATGAAGCAAACGGCCCCGCAAGGAGTGGCGGGCCTCCCGCCTCGAATTACGAGGCCCGCGGAAGAAAGGTTGATGGTAAGTACTCTAACAGGAGTACCATTTATTTGAAAAATAATATTGTGGTTAAAAGGAAGAATGAAACACATTTTCCGAATGAAGTGTGCAGTGAATGCGGTAGGATCCGTTAAACCATTTTCACTGGAAACAGTTTTTCTGACAGTTGATTTATTTGTTTGGTCAAAGTTTGTACTTTACTATTGAGATAACCAAAAACATTTCCCTAACAATTAGTGACGATTGTCCTGAAATAAA
This sequence comes from Teleogryllus occipitalis, assembly GCA_011170035.1. NCBI lineage: Eukaryota > Metazoa > Arthropoda > Insecta > Orthoptera > Gryllidae > Teleogryllus > Teleogryllus occipitalis. The sequence continues at coordinate 83,608 of BLKR01002088.1, read as the reverse complement.
CGCAGATTTGAATTGCAATAAATGTGATAAAAATTTATGATATGGCAAATGAGCAAACTCTTCTTGTTTAACATTTTTGAACCGTATTCAACAGCATCCTAGAAAATATTAAAAAAGATTTAGAAAATATTATAAAAAATATTTAGAAAATATTGGACAATACTACTTAAAAACTTTACTAAAACAACTCTGAGAAATTTCAAAGATATCTTGAATTTTTTGAAGGTTTGTGCTTTCACAAAATATTACCCTTCATTTATGAATATGACGCATTCAATGATCGATAACATGGTCACGCATTCACTATGACTTTAATTCTGAGAATAAAAGTAAACAGTTTTGAAGACCACAATTATGTTATAATGTTTCTTATTGTATTTTTCATTTTATTATACAAAGAATTCCTTTTTCAGCCATTTACGATTTTAGTAAATTTCAATTCCTTACATAAAAGTGTTTCGTCGTAAAAATTCAAGTATTCAATGATTCGTCGTAAGAATTCAAGTATTCAACACATGAAATTTTGTTGACTTATTGACGACGCGTTTCACACCACATTTATTAATTATATTAATGTACTTCCGAAAAAATTAACGTTTTTTAAACTATACATTTTTGTTTTTCGACAGGTTGCAGTGAGAATACGGCCCATAAAACACAATGAAGGGCAGCGTGTTCTGCATATGGTGGACAACAAGGTAAGACGACTTTTAGAGAGGTGTTTAAACTCGGAAGGTTGAGACAGTGGTACAGGCGGAAAATTGTGACAAATGTCTTAGAAATAGAATGGGTATAGATATAGCCCGATGATCGTCTGTAGTAAGAGGAATCATCGTTTTCCAAACCAAAAACATCATAATCATTATCACTTTGGCCGTAAGGATACTGAAAATTATTTGTAAAATAAAATATAAATTTTAGAAAAAACTTTTTTGAATTCTGGATATAATAAATAAAACATGGCAAAATTAGTAGAACCTAAGAATGATCATGACTCATCATGAAGGCCGAATGGAGTAGATTTTTCTTGTAGAAATAACTAAAAGAGATGAAATACGTATCCATAAACAACAAAATGAAATTGTTAAAAGAGTAATGCAACAATTGATAGCAATATAATATGAATTATTTTATTTAATTTTAGAACGAATATTTCGTTGTGTAAATCAAATAAGAAATGTGAAGTTTTTATCCAACCTAGTTTATTAGCCAGCGAATAGTATTCATAAGAATCTTGTAGTTCTTTGGATTAGAAATTCAAATGATGTCGCAGCGTTTCATGAATTCCAAACTGAAGATCTTATAAAAGTATTCAACATAAAAACATTGTCACACGTTGGACTATACTCGAATTTTGGCATAAGAATTACATACTGAATTATTTTAATCCTGGATTACAAAGGCGATCTGTACCATACATTATTACAAAGGCGTAGTGACAGACTACTTTGGATAATGATGATGCTAATAATAATAATGATAATAATAATAATAATAATAATAATAATAATAATAATAATAATAATAATAATAATAATAATAATAATAATAATAATAATAATAATAATAATAATAAAGCATCAATCTGCGAATGGAGCTACAGATCCTTTCAAGTCCGCTTGGAAAAGCATTCATAACGATCAAATGAGGCGCCAAGTTTTCAACATTCTTAAACACAGGCCAATAATATCGGCGGAATTGTTCACGATGTTTTCGATCATCATTGACACAACATGATTCTTCGGAAAAATGATCAGTACCTTAACAATTTAATGGTACGTCAGAGGATACAGACTTTCTGGTAGTAATTAGTTACAAAAGCACTTTAATCTGGGATAGCTTTACGGTTCTACCTCACCCTCTTCCCAGTTTATTTCTAAAACCGTCTAAGACACATATTTTCTTCAATGTTTCAGTTCCATAATAGAGGAATATTGACATTTAACTTTACGAATAATATGTAAGACTAAAACATCGACCTACAGGCAAAGGGTATAACCGAAAATTCGTTGAAAAAAATACCTTCAAATTGAAGTATGTTTCCCCGTCTCTGCAATTTTTTTTCAGAATGATACATGCAATGGACGCCGAGAAAAAATACAACATGCACAACACGTTTCTCGTTGTGTCTCTGCAACAGATTGCCATAGGATGCTGATTTTTTGTGAATCTACGTAATTTTGTATTCTCTTTCATATGAACATCGCGATTATCGATTTGGTTTGGGGGCACTTTTCATTGTCTTATTCGGCTATACCCTTTTCATTGTACAATTTGAAGTAGTTTTTGAGAAAATATCGTTTGAGTGTTTCTGAAAATACACAATTTTGAGCTCATTTTCACAAAAAAAGTTTTGAGTGTTGGAGAAATTTTATCACAAATCATTCAAAGCGTCCGTACTCACAAATTCAATTATGAATAAGTGGTTACTGTAATTCAAATATTAATGATGGGAGAGACATGAAAAATACATTTGTTTAATTTTTGAAAATCAAAAGAATACGTCAAAATTGTGTTTTTACCATGTTATTCAGTGCTTTTAGCTTTACGTCTAGAAAACGCTTAAAGAAAATATTGGAGCCGTTTTGAGAAAAACAATTTTAAAAACATTTCTTTAATGTTGCCGAAAATTGTACAAGAAGTACTATTTTTTCAGTTCAATGAGCCTGACATTAATTAAAGTGCTAACTGTTGATAACAAATATCATTTCAAGAAAATATCTTTATCTTTAATATTGTTGAACGAGGAAATCCAAAACAATTCAAATTTTGAGTTTTCGAAAAATCAAAATTAATGATAGAAATAGAACATAAGGCTTTCTGTAAGTGTATTTTGCCCTATTATTAGAAGAAAAAAATTGAGCTCATGTTGAGGAAATTATGTAAATTACCCCCAAAATTCAAAGAATTCTTTTTAAAATCATAGTGCTTCTTGTCAGCCTAGATCAATCGAATATTCATTTTGGCAAAAAGCGTACGAATAATTTAGGCGCTAGCATTGTTTACGGTCCGTCGGTCGGTCGGACGGAAGTTTTGAGAAAACAAACATCTCTTTTATAACTGAGAACACCAAAATGTGTACTTCACTAGAAATCTAGAAATCAATTTTCAGTCGCATTAATAACTTTCTCTATATTACGTTTATTTCTTCCTGTTTACGTTCGTATATGGGAAAGTAGACGCGACATTAATTTATGAATATTTATGAAGTAGATTAACGTAATTTTGTCAATCAGTAATTGATAACACATGATCTTGTTATTGTGAAGAAATCGAACAGAATAAATTTTGATTCGTTTGAAAACTGTATTGTTGTTAACAAAATATTATGTACATTTATTGTCGGCATTGACGTCTTCAAAAGCTCAGTCTCATTTCAAACCTACGTTCTTTTTCTTTCTGTGTCCCTTCTTGGGAATGAAATAAAGATTTTATAATTTTTAAATCGCTTCTTGTATTATTTTCTTAAAACATTATTTGTTGGAAAGTTTTTAAATATTTTTCAATCCTCACGCATGAAAACTAGAACATAAATTCACTGTTTATGTTTTGGAAAGAATTACTTTGCATTACACGTACGGCAATATACACGTGACCCCATGTCCCTTGATGAGGAACGCCAGTGAGATTATGTGAACGAGTTATGAATTAAATCTTGAAGACATCCATATTGTTGTTGTTGTTGCTATTGTTATTATTACTATATTAAAAGGTTTTGTGTAACATTTATTTTGCAATGTTAAAATTGACATGTATTGGTTCGTTAAATTGATAGAATATATTACTAAACATAATTATTACCGAAAGAAAAATATTCGAGATGCGTTAGGAAATTGTTTCGGATAACTTTCTCGTCTTGAACGTAGTGAAGAAAAGATTGCAACGAATGAGGTGTTATACAGCATATTTTGCACCGTATTCTAATTAATAATCCGAGACATTGTAAGGCCATTCCTATACGTTTCATTTTCGTGCGCGGAAATTGTAGCCTAAACCAAAAACAATGCCTGCCTAAACCTTGCAAAGTAGAATATTATTTTCATGTGTGAACGTCTAAACCTTTATGTGTGTATTGTTAAAATTACAGTGATTCGGAATAATTTGCTTCCAGACCTCCAGAAGCATATAGCGTCCAGGAAATATTGCAATGCTGCGGAAAATTCGGCGATTATTTGACAGAAAATCTCGTATTGTGGAGCCTTTCCATCGAAATCTTATTTGTATAAGTAGGAAATTGTTTCCTCCAATACATTGTGTAGCAAGAATCCATGTTTTGTGGGTCCTTAATATCGAAAAATCGATTGCATAACGTCTGTCCGTCTATACGTCTGTCCGCCCGTCTGTCTGTCCGTCTGTCCGTCCGTCTGTGCGTCCGTCCGTCTGCCCGCTTGACTGTCGATCTGTTCTCACAGTGATCATTGAATATATTCCAAACACAATATCTTCGTTGGTGGGAAACTATCAATTTGCAGTTGCATACGTGTTTTGTTTTTTCCAAAAAATATAAGGAAGTGATTGAGATAGGCCCAGGTTCGTCACAGGAGACACTTCAAATGCCTCAAAAAGTTAGGAGATAGTATAATACAGGAGAAAGCAATACTACTGAGAAAGTTGCGAAGGCATCTGGGTTAGAAAATGAAACATTGTTCTAGTTCTCACTAATGCTTTGCATCACCGTGATATGGAAATGTAATACTGTGTTCCTTCAAGTGATCGTAGAGTAAATGCCATTGCCTACCGATTGCGACGATCTAGCTGCAGCAACAGTAGGTGTGGTTTTACAGTGGTTGCCATTGTTTCAAAAATTCAAGTGACCGATATTGTAACTAATACCCCCCACTCTATCATCATTTCTCCAAGTTATAGTTCAAGAAAAGATGTCGGATAAATGTGTTTGGGCTGAATCTAGAGAGGTTTAGAGCTATTGGCTATTTTTAATATATAAAATTTTATTTCACTTGCAGAATAGATTAGTTGGAAACAGTCAAATATGGAGTCAAATATCTTTAATATTGTTTGGGAAATGTTCTTGATTTATTGAGGACAATAAACTCACCTTTAATAGAACCAATTGATTTATGGTTAGTGATGTTAATTAAGTAATTTAATTTATTCACATGTGGGTAAAAATTATTACACGCGAATAAACTTAATAAAATAATTCCATTAAATATGTGGAGCTAGTCGTTACTAAACCAAGGATTGTTCCAAACAATATCGTGTTCGACTAATTGTAAGTCTGAAGCGCCTTAGGCCTCTTATTTTGTAAGGTTTTAAATAAGATGACACTTCACTTATCGGTTATCACGTCACTTATCACGTCACTATCACTTCACTTATCGTTGTGTTCTTTTTTGTGTCACTGTTCCTTTTTATTTGTTTAATCTTTTTCTCAATGGACTTCTTCGAGTATGTCAATGACTTCTCTCCATTTTATGCAGTCTCCTGCAGTTCTGGTCCATAGTCTTCCCAGTCTTCTTAGTATGTCGTCTGACCACCGTCTCTGTCTTTCGATATTTCTCTTGCCAGTCCTTGGATCCCATATTGTAATTTTGTAGGTCCATCTGTTTGTCTTCATCCTTATTACATGTCCTGCCCATTTCCATTTTAAAAGACGTGTGAGTTGACCTACCTTGTTTTGACCTGTTCTTCGTCTAACGTCAGCATTTCTCACTTTGTTATTTTGACTTATACCTAATATTTTCCTTTCCATTTTACTTTGACATATTTTTATCACATTTTTCTCCTTTTCCGTAAGTGACCATGTTTGTGAACCGTATAATAATGCTAGTAGGACACAGGTGTTCCTAATGTATCTCTTGATTTTAGGCTATAGTTGATGTTCAGTAATATGAATTTTAAAGGTCAGAATTATTTCCAAACGTGTGATATGCTGTTTTATATTATGGATTGGGAGGGATTCTTAAAGGATATGATCTGGCTTAAATATTGATATTTATCTACGTATTGTATGTTTTCACCATAAGCTGTTATCGGTATTGTCGAACAGTTGGTCATTATTCTTGTCTTTTGAGTATTTATTACCAATCCTACTGCTTTGCTATTTTGTAGGAGGTCATCCATCATATCTTGTAATTCCTTGCTTGATTGTATTATAGGAACTATGTCGTCAGCAAATCGTAGATTTCATATTTTTCATCCATTGATGTGTATGCCATATGCGCTTTTCATTTTGCGAATAATTATTTCTAAAATGCTTATAAATAATTTTGGTGAAATGTGGTCACCTTGTTTCACTCACTTTTGTTGATGAAATTCTTGTCCCTCTAAGTTTGTTCTCACGTTTGCTTTACTATTTAGGTATATTTTTCCTAAGATTTTTATATACCTCGTTGGTACACCTTGTACGTGTAATGCTTCCAGAATTGCTTTATGTTCCACTGAATCGAAAGCTTTTTTGAAGTCTATGAAGAGAAGGTACAGATTCATATTGAATTCTATGTATTGTATTGTATTGTATTAAAAAAATACTATACTAAAATTAAGCGGCATTGTCCATATATTTATTTATCACAATTATCTATTAAGCATCTCCACCGTCTCCGCGACAAGTTTTTAAAATGTTAACAATGACCACTTTTTTGTTTTGAAAAATAATTTTGTAATATTGAGCAATTATATATCATAAATAGAATATTATTCCTTTCACTAAGGAGTGTTGCACTTTTTCGGGACAATCATAGCGCATTGAGATAAGTTTCAATTTCTGATTGTTCTGTTGTGTCCTGCCGAAATGCCATTATAGAAAACTAATTAAAATGGAATGTAATAAGTTACAAGACTATTAGAAAATTCAGAGAGGATAACGTTTTGACAGTAAATAAGTAGTGCCAAATTTTATTTAATTAAGTTACATACGTGACAGTTGCCCCCAGACAGGTCACGTTCTAACGCAACAGATATTTCCCGTATCTTCCGAACCCCAGTGCACAAGAGTATCTTCCAAAACCCAGTTGCCTAACAATCAGGGACAAATGTCACCTGTGTGACGGCAAAATATACATTTCTCATCACATGCTGTTTGGTAAGGAGTGATCATTCGACTTCACTACAAGTTCTAGAAGTTCCCAACATTTATGCTGACACATTCTGTTTAACGTTTTACTATTTTGTACCACGACTAATAGAGATTCTTCTAAATTTCTGACGATTTTGACTGTCTCCCCTTTCTTCTTTTCTTCTTTTCTTCTTTTAACAGCTTCTTTTTCTATTGGTTTACATGGCCCATGGAATCAACTGATGTCACTGCAGCGCCTCTGACCGGGAGGTCCTAGGGTTCGGGTCCCGTCGGTGGCAGGATATTTGACACTAGCTAGATAACTGGGTCGAATTCAGCCACTCTCTGGAGGAGAATTCTAGCGACCGGCTGCTCTGATCAATAGTTTTACGTTGTTTCTCGAATCAACACCAGGTGAATTCCGGAACAGTACCCCAACAAACGGGCCACAGAGAGCACGCGATATTTCCTTCCTCCTCCTTCCCCTCCCCTCAGTCCTTACTTACATCCTCTTACGCTTACAAGCTCTACGCTACCACATGCCGGGAGACCCGTCGGGAGCTTAGTTTGCTTCGGTGGGAGCGGTGCCTCGCTTCTGGGAGATACCTGATTGGTTCCGCAAGCCCACGTGTGGTTCGGCGCCGAATCTTACCATTCAGCCAGGGACCATGAAGATTATCGCCACCTCTCACGTTAAAACATGCACTTCACGTATAGGACATATGATCGTAGTAGTAGATGCGCCAATCAATTAATATCTGCTTCTCGTCCTCTTTGTTATTGTTGTTGTTGTTGTTGTTGTTTTTGTTCATATTCTTGTTTTTCTCCTCCTCCACCATACCCTCTGTGTTCCAGCCCGTATTATTACAGCGTACTGATTTTAATGTGGCATGTCAATAGAAGGGGCAACTGCATCTCGATGCCTGTAACACACGATTGTCAAACGGGTTGCCTACCTGACATCTGACAAATAAGAATTTTGCCGAGCCAATTAGACTGCTGGATCGGTGCTCACCCTAATATGTGATGAAGAAGCTTACTGTGTTAAGATATTAGGATAGAAGGGGTATAAATGTAAAATCCATTCATTTTTCTTTTCACGTATACCTTGAATAGAAAAAATGGTGTAATGCTAAAAAGAAATTAGTTTAAAAATTTGACATAAATGTTTTGGGTTTCTGGTACCAAAAAATATTGTTTGAAAAAAATCTCGGCCTGACTGCCGAGACCGATGACGTCTAATTAAACTGGTCTTAGGGTTTTCTCGTTTTCCAGTTCCATCTGGCAGAACTTGTGGCATTGCGAAGTTGAAACTAATCTTTTAATTTTGAAGTTTCACATGTGATGCTCGTAGGAAATTTTTAAATATTTCTCAAATCTAGCTCCATTAGTTTAATGTTTCACCAAATAGAGAACGATGGCTTTAAAGTAAGGTGAAAGTCTGATTTTTATTAATTCTCTCCGAAATATGAGAAAAAGCAAAAGTCCAACTTTTGCCTAACTTCAGTATTAAAGCTAGGGATTGTGCTCTTAATGCAATCGATTCTTCAGTATCATATATTTAATTATGTCTTGTACAGGTTTTAAAATTATTAGTGGATTTTCTGCAATTGTCAATTAAATCTTGTCAATTTTTCAAAAGATGCTAAATAAGATTTTCTCTAAAAATACCTCCAAATTTATTCTTTAAGCTTTTGCACAAATGGAAGACAATGCAATAAATTACAAGACTTGAGCACAATTTTAAATAACGCTTTTCTGGGTGGTATCGGGGAAGGTGAAATTAGTATTGTCTATTGACGCACGCAATGTTCTCAATATTTCAGTGGCCCCTTCAGTGGCCGCACTATTGTAATCCAACCTTAATGATTCGCTATTTACTATGAGGGTTGAGAAACTTTTTCAGTACCTTTTATGATTGATACCTTTTATGATTGATTTACCCCTTCTTATGTTTGATCGCGAAATATGTCTAAAGAGATTATTGTTGCGCTCACGATAAGCTCTGAGTATAGCACGGACTATATTAGTAGTCCACGCCACCACTGGCACTACAGTTTCTGAACGAGGAATTCGACGGTGACTGTGTTTCATGCGTTGGGTGCAAGCTAGCCGTTTTGGAGTTTAATAATGATTTGAATTGAACAGTCAATATCAGTGACAGCGGTTGGAAGAGTAAGAAGAAAAAGAAGAATATTTTGATATTTCGGAAGGCGAAGGTAACAATGATGACAAATTCCCAGCAAAAGCGCAAGACATTTGATGCGAATAGTAGGCGAACACTGAAGACAATGAATTACCTCATAACACAAATAAATACGTTTTAGACAAATACGGCAGTAAGTGGTATGAATTGTGGATGGACATGGGCATTCGTGCGAATAAGATAACTGTGAAAATGTTAAACGTAAGATAACAATGATGATGTAAAATTTCGAAGCATTTTCAATTTGCAAACATGTTGAAAAATTGGTTTATATTTTCCACCTGACTTCTATTTTAGACGTTTGTGTTGTGAGAAGAGTTATTTATAATATTCTTCTTCTTCTTAGCGGTTTGGTTGACCCTCAGGTGGATCTTGCGGCGCCTAACTTCTTCTTCCACTCTTCTCTATTGTTCCAAGTCCCAGGAGGTATCTGCCATCCAGCAATTGTCTTCTCTATATTGTCTCTAACCAGGTCGCGGCCGGCCCCTTTTCCTTCTTTCTTGCGGTTGCCAATCCAAAAGCTTCTTTGGAAGTCTATTGATTTGCATAGTTTGCACATGTCCAAACCATAACAGTTGTTTACATTCAATTTCGTGCAGTATATCATGCTTCAGGACCATCATTACTTTGATTTTTTCATTTCGTATTTTCTCTCTTCTTGAGATGCCTGTGTATCTTCTAAGAAAGTCCATTTCCATGACCCCCAACTTTGTTCTCATTTGTTCTGAGAGTTGCCATATCTCAACACCATATAGTACAACACTTTGGATTATTACTCTATATATCATTAGTTTTGTTCTTTTACTTATATTCTTGTCCCATAGGATAGAATTCAGGGAACCAATGAGTTTTGTGCCTTGTGTAATCCATTTCAAAACCTCTGTCTCATAAAGCCCGTGCTTTCCAATTTTTAACCCTAAATATTTTAGTTCTTCAGTTTTTTAAATTTTCTATCCTGTGCCCATAGTTATGTAATCGTTATTACTATTTAATGCCCAGTACATTGTTTTATCTAAGTTGAGTGTCAGTCCTCACTTTGCGTATTCATCTCTTATTCTTATCAGCATTAATTCTATATCATCTTGGTTGTGCGCTACTATTACCTGATCATCAGCAAACTGTAAAGTGTAGAGAGTGGAGTACATATCCAGCGGTTTTACCATTCCCGCACAACTTCTTTTCCATTTTTGCAGGACCTCATTCACATATATTTTGAAGAGTGTCGGTGAAATGCAGCATCCTTGTCTTAGGCCTTTTGTTATTGGAAATGATTCTGTCAAATGCTTTCCCACTTTCACTATTCCTACTTGCTCAGAATATAATTCTTTCACTGCAGCAATGAGTGTACAATTCATATTTAGACGTCGCAGGACCTCCCATAATTTCTCTACTGTCACATTGCCAGGAGGTACCCGTCTCTAGTGTGACACTGCGAAACTATACTTTGTGTCATACTTCTTTTATCTATTCTACTTGACCTCTCTTGGTCCTTTGTATTTTCGACCCCGAAGCTATTAGGTCTCGAGGGCTAGGGTGTCATTCGTCTTCTTTTCTTCGCTGTTATAATACGTTTCTTCTTTTCTTACTACTCTACTCTGCAATTTTCTATAGTGTCTTCCTTATTTATCCTAAATTCGGCTAGACGAGACTCGATAGTCCTAGAAGACTGCATGTCTAAGAAAAGGAAAACTCTGAAAAAGAACCCTGGACCTCCGATAGGCGATGGGCCAGCTCCCCATTGTCTTAGAAAAAATTCAAAATGCTAAAAAGCCTAACAAGGATAAGCCGGCTGGATGTTGGAAACGAACTTGGCAAAAGAAATAGACTATGAACATAGGAACTTGGAATACGCAAGGGTTTGGGAAAATGGCCCAGGAGGTAATACATGAATTACAAGAGATGGATATGGAAATCGCAGCCACGAGCGAAACTAAGAAGAAAGCCTCAGAGACAGAGGAAATCGGCCCATACATACACATATGGAGTGGTGTCCCAAAAGATCAAAGGGGGAGTAAAGGTGTGTCCGTGGTTATTAAGAAAAAATATAAAAAGAACCTAAAAATTGGGAAGCAATTGACGAGAGAATTATTAAAGTAAATCATGAAAACTATAGATTTAAATTGACAATTCTTGGAATCTATGCACCAAACAAAAACGAAAAAAATAGTATCCTGGAAGAATTCTATTCAAAACTAGACGAGGTGATCAGCGACTGTGAAGATAAAAGAAATATAGTTCTTTTCGGAGATTTTAATGCTAGGGTGAGGAAAGCAAGTGATTCAAGAGTATTTGGGCAATTTGGCGAGGATGTCTGTGACTCAAATGGGAAAAGACTGGTATTTTTGTGTGAACAACATAACGTGATGATCAGAAATGACTTCTTCCAACACAGAGATGAGCATAAGTATACCTGGACGGACCAACAGAGAGCTAGAAGATTAGTGATGTGATTACTCCGCAGAACTTCCGAGGAAGAGTGTTAGATGATCGGGCACACCGAAGACCAAATTGTGGCTCTAATCACTACCTGGTGAAATCAAAAATAATATTCCCTCCTGGGAAGCATCGTAAAGAGAATCCTAAGGATTTAGGAAAGAAAGAAAGCGAACAAGAAATGAAGTACAACTTGGAAGGACTGACACATAGTAGTACCCGTTATCTCTACCAAAATAGGTTAGATAACTTATTAAATGAAAGTACGGAACAAACAAATACTGAAATGTATGAATACTTAAAAAATGCCTCCATCAGGCTGCAAAAGAAGCCTCAGGAGAAGCGGTCAAGAGAAGAAACAAAAAGACTAAATACTGGATTAATGAAGAGTTGATAAATGAGATTAAAGTAAAGAAACATCTATTTGAAGTGGTTAAGTACCTACGAAGACAAAGACAAATACAATTACATAATCCAGTGGAGAAGAGTAAGAAATCTGATAAAGAAGGAAAAACAACAGTCTTGGAAAACGATATGCAAGGAATAGAAATGTATACAGGTGGGAAAAAACGACTGAAGTTTGGAAATATATTAGGAATATCAAATCATCTTGCAGAGAGAAAGCTCAGATCCACAATATCCCAAATACACAATGGGAAGTATATTTCAGTAAACTGTTGAAGGAAAACAGGCCGAAGTAGATGCCTAATACCGAGATCTTATGTCCAAGGGATTGTTCCATACATATAACAATTGAAGAAGTAGAGAAGAGCGTAAAGGAACTAAAATATTTTTAAGCCCCAGAACCTGGAAATATCCCAGGTGAGCTGCTAAAAAATGGAACACCAAAACTAATGCGAATGATATAATTATTAATGGACAAGTGCATAAATATCGGAGATGTAGCAAATGAGTGTAAAGTAGTACACATCTCACCAGTCCATAAGAAAGGAAGGAAGGTCATCTGCAGGAATTACAGGGGAATAGCAGTAACTAATACATTTAGTAAGATATATGAGAGGATTTTGAGAAATCGCCTAGAAAAGGAGTATGTGACGTGGGAAGAAGAAGAAGAACAAAGTGGCTTTTGAGCAGGGCGCTCTTGCATTGATAATTTATTCTGTTTATCACAAGTAATGCAAAAGAAGTGGCAAACGGGGAGATAATTTCACATCGTCTTCCTCGCTATCGCACAAGCGTATGACAACGTGCCAGTAGAAAAATTTATAATCTTCTTAAAAGATAAAAAAAACCATTAAAATATTTATAATTTTTTTAAAGAAAAATGATGAGAAGGGAAAAACAAATAACCCACGCACTACGAATGAAATTGTTTCGTGGATAAATTATATAAACCTTGAAAAGGTAAACAACAGGGTGAGAAAATAATGTGACAAAAATTAATAGAAATACACAAATACTATTTGCATTTTTATTGTATATTTATTTAAAAGGTAATGGCGAATGTTATTGTGGCAGAGGGCAGAAGGCATGAGGCGGAAAGACAGGTGTTGGAAGCGTATACACGCGATTTGTAGAAATTTGGAATTTAAAAGATCAAAAGTAATTGATATTTAACTTAGTCTTGAGAATTAGATCGGGCAGTTATAAATTACATACGGAAATAGTAAATGAAATTTTTAACGTGGTGTTAGTAAATTCATAGTATGTAAATTAGAAACTAGGACATGAACCAAAGGATGCAAGATGGTTTTGTATACTTGTTGGTGATGATGAGGAAGAATAATATGGAGTGGAATGAAAATTGAATATCACAACGACAAAGCATTCAGAAAAACACTGAGCAAGGAAAGTGAAAAAAACATTTTTATTAATTGTATGAAGAGGAAATTTTGTACTAAAGAATAGTAACATTGTAAGTTTAACAATAACTAAATGAGAAATGATTGTTGGAGCATGACCATGCGTAGTATAAAACAAATCCAAGTAGGAGTAAATGTTAATTTAACATATTGAGTGCATGGGAATTTAACTTTCTTTTGTACATTATTTTTGTTCGTCTTCTTTATTTGTCAGTGCGTTGCTTATGATTTATGTTGTCATTAATTGTTTAGAGAAAATTTGTCAGTTAAAGAATGTTATGTTTTGAAAGTTGTGATATTTTAATGTGTTTAATAATTACGAGATTATTAAAAATATCAGTGTTATTATTTTTGTGAAATTAAAGCGCAGGATATTTTTAAAACTCATGTATAAGATATTCACATTCTGAGTTCCCGTTGCGCATGTTTCTATCGTTCCACAATAATATTTTTTTCTTAGACATATTAAATGCGCCTTTCCGCATAAAAGAGCATTCATCCTGTAATGAGGAGAGAGAGCTAGGCAGGGGGCATGACAAGTTTAATATAGTATTAGGAAAGGGTTGGCTCAGGAAGGTCTAAGATTGCGTCTTAACATGGTGACCGCTAGAAATTTGTGAATTTATTATAAATAGGAAAGCCAGACATATTGTAAAATTCGTTTCATAGATATAATAGAAATAATATTCTATTCTAAATATGGACATCCATAGTACGAAATTTTGTGGTGTAAGACCGAAATAATGACCACCCTATGGCAAACGAGTGAAACATTAAACATTAGAGTAACTGGGCTTAAAATAATAACAGACCCTTGGAAAAGAACTTACGTAAATATAGTTCGAGATAGATTGGAGCAATGCACGTATGCACACCAATACTAATCTAAGCATTTGCCTATTGGTTGACATCTCTTAAATATTATAAAGAAATTCATAGGGTATAACTCAGGTAAGACCCACAACCGTTGCTCAGATTTGGGAATATTACTGAGAGCAATCCTCCATAAGGAGAGGCCGTTGCCCACCCAGGGATTCTCAGGATTAATTTATTATTATTAATTTATTATAATTCAGGTTGTATATAGACGTAGTATGTGTGTAAGTAGTGCCAAAGTATAACTTTGGTCGCTGATTTATTTCAGAACGTTACATTCTGATTTTCCAATAACTCATCAAATTTTGCATTCTTTAAAAGTATACTTTCCTATATTAAATCCCATTTGAATTCCAATCCCTTGTTGAGAAAGTTATTATTATCATCGAAACCGGCTTGAATTTTGCATAGAAAAAAATGTACATTCTGAATAATTATAATGATTGATTGATTGATTACTAGTAATTCCGGGCGCGTCAAGTGCTAAGGTCGGTCGTTCCGTAAGTGTAGTGCATGTTATTTTCTCAGGAGGTGGCGGTGATCTTGCATCGCTCGATGGCGAGATCCGTCGCCGACCTACCGTCGACTAGCGGAGATTTTCCCAACCAGTTGTGTGTGAGTGTGTAAGGGGAGAGGATAGGACAAGGAAGAGGAAGGAAATATCGCAGGCGATCCGTGCCTCATTTGTTAGGATGCTGCTCCGGTATTCCCCTGGTGTTGATCGGAGAAACCACGGAAAACTACCGATCAGAGCAGCCGGCCGCTAGAATTCTCCTGCAGACAGCGTCTGAATTCGATCTGCTGACAAGCTAGTGTCCTGACACCGTCGGGACTCGAACTTAGGACCTCCAGGTCAGAGGCACTGCAGTGACATCAGTTCTCCTGTAGGCAGCGCCTGAATTCGACCTAGCTGACAAGCTAGTGTCGAAAATCCTGCCACCGTCGGGACTCGAACTTAGGACCTTCCAGTCAGATGCACTGCACTGAGCCATCTCTCCCGGTCGTGATGCGAGAAAAATTGGAGTCCAGCATGCGCGCCAAAAACAACCTGAGCAGATGGCTATCTGGTGACTTGACCTTCGCCTCCGTCGGTTTCGCACGGCCTTCCTCCCAGCCGTGGCGTGCGCGGCACTTCACGAGGGTCGCGCGCGCGGAGATTCGATCGGCGGCGGCGGCGGCGGCGGCGGCGGCGGCGGCGGCGGCGGCGGCGGCGGCGGCGGCGGCGGCGAGTGGCGCAGTTCGATCGTGAGGTGTCGCGCCGGGCCCACGACCCGCGCCGCTCGTTGCGCTGGGCTGCCCCAGCGCTGCTTTGCGCCAACGCCATCGCCCGTTATTTTTCTCGACCTCCCTGCTCGCACGCACGGCTCATTACGGAGCACGCCAGTACGTAGCGCAAACCGAATGAATTTGGACTGCGATGCTCTTCGATTATTTTGTCGACCGTTAAATAGACGAACACGTTACGACGGATCGCTCCAATTCTGAAAGGTTTCGGAACATTTGTTTTTTGCGGAGAATTCCGTGGACCAATTTAATTTTATTGTTCAGATCAAATGAAATTATCCGACGTTTCTTTGATCTCAATATACATGCATATTTTTTATAATTTTTCTAGAATATTTTAATCCAAAATCCAGAAATCTTGTAGCAATACCTCAGTTTCATTGTTTATGCTATGCTGTCTTGAATTTTTTTAATACAACGTAACAACGGCGCCAATTATCCGGAATATTTAGTGTCAGAGGGAGGGTAAATGTTTTCTCTTCAATGTTCCATTGTATGCCAGTTATGAACACATATCTACTAGCAACCGTCATTAAAAATACCATAAAATTCACAAAAATATATTTAAAAAAAGAATTTACCTTACACAAATGTACTGGCGCAAGAGACTATTCAAAACATCGGTCGCCTCGATAGCTCAGTGATTAACTGGGCGTAAACTAAGAAACTATTTCGATTCCCGACCGACATGACTTATGCTTTGAACAGTTTGCTATTTTTTAATACAACTATGGATTAAATATTGTCATCCCTTTATAATCAACCAATAAAATGCGTTAAAGATGATTATTCATATTTTATATGATTAAAAAGACGAGAAGCATTATTTACCGAACTGAAATTTGAAACTCTCGGTTGCGCTAGCGAAGGTTGTTGTGAGTTTGCTACTGAAACTGCATTGATCGGAAGGTCTTAGTTCGTGATAGTAGGATTTTCAGCACTAAAAACATCTAGATCGTCGCCGACTTCTTCCGAGATGAGAATTCTAGAGGTTAACTGCTCTTATCTGTCCATTCTGTGATTTCCTTTGATAAACTCCAGGCGGATGCCGTTAATCAACGGCACCGAACCGTGCACGATCCCTTCCACTTCTCCTCCACCGCCATTCTTCGAATATAGTATAAATTTCAGTCACACGATGGGCCTGCCATAATCTGTGTCGATCCCCAAACATAAAAGACTCACTTGGTCAGGTGAGAGAAAGTGTATGTCCAGAAATATTACAATTCTCCGAGATCTCTTTTAATGTCTTTCGACGATACGGTCATCATATTTAAATATATAAGCGTGTCGATAAAGTAGATAGAAAACACCATACACTGATAACGTCTCATTATGAGGTAAAATTCCAATAATTAATTCTTAGTTTTTTTTTCAAATAAAGGAAATATACGCAATTATTAAACAGAAAAAATACTACTGGAAAGAATTCATAAAATATGTTTTGCAAATGAATCAGGATTCTTTATATTCTGTACCCAATTTACATTTAACACACAAAATCTACTTACATTTTAACCCTGAATAGAAAAATCAAGCTACTCCAAGTTACCTCTGAGATGAAAAGCACCTAAGCATTTTCAAATCTTTGGTTTATTTTTATTTATATCTTGTTGTCTTGATCTTTGCTTTACGCCATGAGTGATCTCCAGGACCTTGTACAAATATCAGATATCTGCAGATAACTTAACTGCCCCATGATGTAGATCAACACAGTCTCATAACTGCAGCTCGAACCTCTGGCAACATTAGCACAATCACCATGTCCTTTCTATGCTGAAATTCTTAAGGCTAAGGTTCTATTTTAATTCACCATAAACTTAAGTTCTTTCTGTAATTAGTCTTAAAAATAATTTGGCGGATGTTAAAGTTCAAGTCATCTGTGACATTCCAATATTCACGGTCGCGAATTCCTTACATGTCCATTCTCTGCCATGTCTGATCACTGCTCTTCACGGATCCACTTCTCACTTTATCTCTCAACTGACTACCGTTCTTCTTCGTGTTACTTTTCTCCGGTTTTCTATCGTCCAGCAAACTATTGTTTACATAATTAAATATTAAGTTATTCAGTTTTTATTGAATGTTAATGAATGTATGTCCAAATATGTGTTCATTTATTTAAAACAATAAAATACCATATTTGGTCATGCCTCAAAATGTGTAATATAACTTTAGATTTTCGATTCCTTAAGCGTGGGTATCACGCAATGTATGCCACGAAGCAAAAAGCAACTTAAAAACGAAACAAACAATCGAATAGTATTATTTAATTAAATAATTTAAAATTTTTCATATCGTTAATAATATTTACTTTATACCTCGTTTGAAGCTATTAATAATGATGTTATGCATGAAATAGTTCGCGTGTTCTGATGAAGATTAATAGCGATTCGCTCTGACAGAAAAAACGCATTGTCAGTGTCAAGGTCACAGCTAATGGGGCGTTTTATGGATTTAATGTTAGTAAATGATCGAAGAGTCCTCTTCGGAGAAAGCCAGTAATCGTTTTGATTTTAATTCTTGGACTTTAAAGTGTAATGATGTTTTCCCGATTAATAATATCTCAATAAAATATATTTATTTTCTTCTTATTATAAATTTAATTATTAGTATCTGTGACGAATGGATTTTGTGTATGTCATTGTTCACGTCTGTCCAATAGAGTGGTCGTAGGGACCACCGGCCAGGACAACCGCGGGCACCATGGTTGGCACCGGAGACATGCGCATTACGTGAAGCTCAGATTTGGGAGGACTATCTTTGGGAGGTCTATCTTTGCTTCGCTAAGACAGCAAACTATAATACACGCTTGCTCGTGTTACGAACGGTAGGCTGCTTTTGGTTGATAGATTCCAATTTGTACAAAGAAACGACGAAGATACATGTAGATGATCTTGAAAATGATGGAATAAACAAATGGAGGTAGATACGCCTTAATTCTATTAATTTTGATATATTTTCAAAATTTAGTGTGTATGCTATAAAAATATTAACGAACAATAGCAACCGATCACACATTTGAGGCACAATGCCATTCATGTAAAGCAAAAGCCACGAAATTTGGTTTAGTAGAAACTCAAATTTCTTTATAAAGACAAGCATTTTGTGTTCTAAATATATAGACTTTGTAGAACGAATACGACACTACTATTATTTCGGTAACTTCTTTCAAACTGTTTTTAACAAACAGCTTGAAAGACAGCACATTATGTTAGTTTTTGAACTATGTTAAATTTAAAGGTAGATTTCTTTTGGAGCATGTACATCCTACAGTAATCTGTTCCCTAAAACTCACATAATACTATGCCCATATACTCCCATAGCTATACAAATACAAATAGATGTATCAACCATATATTAATGTATGCCTAAACCTCACATTTTTAATAATACATTTCAATTAAAACTAAATAAATGCAAATAAATGTATAAATTCTATCTGAAAAGGCACATTCAGAAACAAAAATACCGGTGAACTACATTTAAAACATATTCTACAGTATAAAAATACAACGCAACAGCTTAAAGCCACTGATTTTTGAAAAGAAGGCTCCTTCTAACTTAGAGAGAGGTAGACCTTGTCAGTACATCTGCAGCTGACTGAGGCCCGTGTTTACAAACCTCTGCCAGGAGCCTGCCAGGCCTAGCAGGCTGCCAGTGTTCGGTTTTGCGATTTATGAACGACCCCCAGCACAATTTCAGTCGCCCCTTGAGCAAGCCCCCAGATGGCAGGCTCCTAAGAGCTCTGCTGGCAGAGCTTCGTAAATACGACCCTGAGTCTTTTTTGTGCCGTCGCGTCGCTTCAGTCATTCCGTGGAGAAGGGCTTTTGGCTCCGCAGCATGCGCTGAGTGGCCGCGTGGTGTTCGCAGATGGTGGTGCTGGAGGACGCGGAGGGCGACAAGAACGACGTGCTGCGCCAGAAGAGAGGCAGCGAGCGCCGCTACGTGTACGACATCGCCTTCGGGGAGCAGTCCACACAGGTGAGCCACCCCTCACACTGAAACTGGGCAGCGACTGCAGTTGCTTTTTTTTTTTTCCTAGGGCTTGTATCCAGCCGACAGCCGGTTGCCCTTTACGTCCCGAAGGGTCGTATATTCGACCATACACTAGACAAACACTTTCGGGCTCCTCTGATCTGGGGTCAGCAGAACGCGAGGCCCTCCGCGACAACACACACACAAAGTCAAGGGACAAACAGCCATGCTCAAGGCGGGACTCGAACCCGCGACCCTTCGGACCGAAGCGCTGAGTCGATACTCGCTCTTAGCCACCTCGGCCATCCAGGTCGGCCTGCAGTTGCTACGTAGCTCTTTCTACCGGAATGAAAAATTCTAGGATATAACTATATTCAATTCAAATTTTATTTTGATGAGGTGTGGGCTCTGTGTTCAAATGACATGCAAACAGAAAAGAAAAGAAACAAATGTTGACTTACGACGTAATGTAGTGCTTATCAGAAAAATACTTGAAAATAAGAAAATACTTAATATAATTAAATTGTCTTTTTTTCCCCAAAATAATTAGAATATTCTGATCTAGGAAATGGACTAAAATTAGTGCAATATTTAAATAATTACTTTATTTTTTTTTAAATTTATCCATCGATTATGTTGTTCGAAAATTTTTGAAGAGATCTCCGATCCGTGCTGGAAATAGTTAAATGGGTACGTCAAATATTTCGGTTCGTTTCGTAGAAAGAGCTATAAATTACAATTTTCAGAAAGAATAATTAATTTATCTCGCAATCTCTTGAAGATACAAGTTTATTACTCTTGAAGATACTAACATTTTAGGTGTAACATTGCGAGTGAAAGGTCATTTGGGGAAAACTTTATTTAAAGTTAGTTTATAGTTATTATTTAGATTTTATAGTGTACAGTTAGGTATTTTGACATAAATCACACTAGTACCTCGTACTTGCGACCAAATGTAGTAGACGGCCCCTGTAATATTAAAGTTAAAAGGGTCGAATTCATTAAGATAAATTCCTTACAGGAATTCTAGGAAACCTTTGAAACTGTTCAATGACTTATGAAAAACTTACTTTCAAAATGACGTTTCCCTAATTCTTTATTATTATTATTATTATTATTATTATTATTATTATTATTATTATTATTATTATTATTATTATTATTAATTGTTTGCTTGTGGAGAATTTGTGAAATTAAAAGGATTTTGTGATAATAATTTAGTGCAGATTATTTAATGTGGTGGGTAATTTAGTGGTAGGGGTTATACCATGGTAGTGATGAAGATCATTCGATATTTTCCAAGGTGTTTTGGTAACAGTCCTTAGGAAACGATTTTAGAAGATTTTTGGATGTGAGATTCGGCGGCTAAATCCCCGATAGGACTTGCAAAAATGTGCATGGGTCTGTTCATAGATTTGTATAGACCAGTACCTACTGGTGTAGATTTGGAGGGGATAAAATTTATGTAAAATTGGGAAGAGATGGTGAATTATTTGTGTGTCTAGGTCAAAATGGGGAATGTGAGGTTTCAAGATATTTGAAATACCTAGCGGCTCGATGCTTAGCCCGTCAGAACTGCTCGGCGGTCCAGACCAAGCTGATTTCTCCATTTCAGTTTGTTTTCTAGTTTTACGGGTAAATATGTTCTTAAATGACTTCTCCAGCAAGAGGTGAAATTTTGCTTTCAAACATTGTGTTTCTGCTGTGCTAAAGAATATAAGAAAACTGTGGAATCCTATCTTGATCTGTAAAGTTGAATGTAAATACTTTCCTTCCGATAAAATTGCTTTTCATTGAGATTAATCACTCGGGAAATAAACTATTCATTTCAGATTCAATTTACATTTATTCGTAATCATGTACATTTACTCAATTGCCAGAGACCGTTATTTGCTCCATTGCAGCTCCTAAAGCTAATCATGTTTAATTCGTAATGAGAGCGTTTTGAAGTTCATTATGTGACTTGCCAGAACGTTGACTTCTAACATCCACGTTACATGTAAGGGCGCATGGAATCTACTAAATTTCATCTTGATTTGTTTAAGTAACACCCTTCGCGGAAAAGGAAGAGGCCCTTTTTTGAATATTTAGAGGGATCAGATGCTGATTAATTAACGAGGACATATAACGTGGGGTAGCATTAGCCCCGACTTGTGCAAATAAATCAGATTTTAGGCTAGGCATTCAAAAAATTTTCTCTTTGCGCAACAAAATGTATTGGATGTACAGTTCGTAATGTTTAGGTTTTAAAATTGAAAAATCAGGTATAGATTTTGACCCCTTCTCATATTTTTCGTGACGAAATAGACTTACTGCTGCGAGAAAATGAAAAATGCATGTTTTAATAACTACATATATTCCCCAAAGAATACCAGAAAACGTGCACAGATAGTGAAAGGGCCATCTCAACATTTGCTCCAAGGATTAGGGAAACTGAACCAAAAACCTGATGAAGATTGACATAGAGGCAGAGTACAATACTTGTTCCAGGTATTTTTAGTATTTTTGAATTATACAGCCTATACGATATATGATACTATTCAGTAACATTGTTAAAATCAATGTTATTTTCCTTTTGATGCTCAGTAAAGTCTTCCAATTCAAAATCGAACCCTGCGGGATCCCAGGCGCAATTGACAATGTATCGGAAAGGCCTGTTTATAATACTCCCTCATTGCAGTATGGTATTTCTGCTCTCTGAGATCGTTGTTTAAGATACGAACTTAACCAATATAGAGCAATACCACGACTTAAATACAAAAGTAATTTTGAAAGAAAACTGCAATGATCAATGATGTCAGAAGGTTTTGAAAGACCTAAAGATATTTCAACATCTTCATCATTTGATCCACTGATGAAGCGGCATCGTTAAAAAAGAAAAGGCATTTTCTGTAGGTTTTTATTTTCTAAATACAGGTTGGCAATCAGAAACGTCTCGTGTTTACTGGGAAAGGTTTCCATTCATGCATAAACAAACCTCTCTAATGTTTTTGAGAAAATTGACAATAAAGAAATGGGATGATAAGTTGGAATTTAATTTCTGGATATTTTTTAAAGTGTGTCTAAATGTTAGATGTTTTTAAAATATCTGAAAATATTTCGGTGCAATATTCTGGCGGTCCCCCCGTTGCGGCTTATCATGTGTTGCAGTGTCTGTTCCTAAGCGTCAACGCTCCAAACTGCTCGAAAAATACAATAGAACAAATTTTCTTTTCTTCGATGGAGAATCGTCCGCTTGTCCGCCCACTCACAAAAGAGACATAGTATCCTATCGATGCGAGTAAATTATCCCAGCTGTGGTGCGTTGAGAAAACAAACCGCAGGCGTCTGGCCTCAATACGTTCCATGAATCAATATTAATTCCTTTTATCATCAATTTTATAACTTCAGATTGTTTTATGCGTACATTTAAGAACAATTTATGTAAATTTTATAAAAAAAAGAAATAGAGAATACTTTTAATTTCAAACGAATGTGGAATTTATAAATTTCTTCCAAAACCATATTAACGAATAATGCGAATTATTTTGGAACGAATAGGAATACACTTAAAAATGGATATATCTATAAGAAAAATATGCAAGTTTCACATTAGAAAACTCGATAAGCTTATATGAATTTAAAAAGAAAGCCTGAAAATAGTCGAATAGTTGATATACTAATGAAGAGTTGTTAATAATAGAGATTAATGTCTCCCTTACCAACATTTGTATTCAATGGGAAAGCAGCACTTGATAGGTTGGACAGACCATCCATATGCTTATATCTTTGGTCACTATTCACCCTTCACGATTACCATTCCCACCATCTACCTCATCGAAAGTAGCGGCAAAATACCACTTTGCTAAGGAAAGAGGTCCAAAGGAGTAAGCCTTCTCCCTCACTTATACTCGGCATCCGAGAGTGTTTCTCATTCTCACCTTCCTCATCATTCTCTCGTCCTCTCCTCATCCTCCCTCTCTTCCCCCCCCTCCGCATCGTTCGTCTCGACTTCCTCATCCTCCATTCATCGCATCAATCTCATCTTTTCCATCGTCATAATAACCATCTCAGCCTCCACCCATCATACTCCCAACCCTATTCATCTTTCCCCTCTTCATAATACCCTTCTCAGCCTCCACCCCTCTTCCTACTCCCATCCTCTTCATCTTTCCCCTCTTCATAATACTCATCTCAGCCTCCACCCCTCATCATACTTTCAATCCTTTTCATCCTTCCCCTCTTCATAATACCCTTCTCAGCCTCCACTCATCATCATACTCCCATCCTCTTCATCCTTCTCCTCTTCATAATACCCATCTCAGCCTCCACCCCTCATCATACTCCCATCCTCTTCATCCTTCTCTTCTTCATAATACTCATCTCAGCCTCCACCCCTCATCATACTCACTATCCTCTTCTTCCTCGCATGCTCCTCCCCATCTATTCTCGTTCCCTTCCGCATTCTCCTCCTCCGCATCCTTCTTCTCTTTCTCATCTTCCTATCCTTATTCTCCCCCTTCCCCCTCCTACCCTCGCAGTCATTCTACCAATTCCCCATCCTCTTCCCCCTCCCCATCTTCCTCGCTCTCCTCATTGTCCCTCCTCATTGCCCCTCTCCTCATTGCCCCCTCCTCGTTTTCCCTCTCATCATCGTCTCCATTAGCATCCTCCTCTTGATCATCGTTTCCTGAGCGCATTGTGATATTTCGAGGATATTATTTAGACCGTAGCATGCTCCTGGTAATTGCCGTCCAGCGTTGGGGGTGAAACGCCTCGCGTGCTGTCCGCAGGAGGAGGTGTACCGCGGCACGACGAGCCGCCTGGTGGAGGACGTGCTGCTGGGCTACAACGCGACCGTGTTCGCGTACGGCGCCACGGGCTCGGGCAAGACGCACACCATGGTGGGCTCGCCGCAGCAGCCGGGCATCATGGTGCGCGCCCTCAACGACCTCTTCCAGCACGTGCGCGAGGCGCGCGACCCCGACGAGTACCAGGCGAGTACCCCGAGTACGCTGTGGTTTTTATAATGTGGCGCGTTGAGGCCTGTCTTCACGATGGAATGTAGCACGGATTGATTGATTGTTAGTGATTCCAGGTGCGTCAACTACTAAGGTCATTAATACCGTAAGTGTAGTGCGTGTTTTTTGCTCGGGAGGTGGCGATGGTCTTCCCCCTCTGGATGGGCAGATCCGGTATCGTCGGCTAACGGTGTTTTCCCCAAACAGGTATCTCCCACTAGCGGGGTACCGCCCCTGCCGGGACAAGTTTTAAGTCCCCGACCGGTCTCCGGGCATGTGTGGCAGTATAGAGTATGTTAGTGTAAGTGAGTGTGTGTGTGTGTGTGTAGGGGGGTTAGGATAGGACAAGGAATAGGAAGGAAAGATCGCGCGCGGTTCGTGGCCCGTTTGTTAGGGTACTGCTCCGGAATTCGCCTGGTTTTGATCGGGGAAACCACGGAAAACTACCGATCAGAGCAGCTGGCCGCTAGAATTCTCCTCCAGACAGCGACTGAATTGGAATCGGTCACTATCTGAAAAGCTAGTGACGAAAATCCTACCACCGTCGGGTCTCAAACCTAGGATCTCCCGGTCGGAGAAGCTGCAGTGACATCAGTGGATGCACTGAGCCACCGCTCCCGGTAATATATCGCGGCTTTTCTCGTCTTTCACGGTCGTGCCGGTAGGTGTCGCATGATCCCGACAAGCGGTGCTGCAGATCAAGCAACATCTAGCGGTAAAACCGAGAGAGACGCGAAAAGCCGTGCTATATTTCATCGTGAAGACATGCCTCGATGCAACACGTTATAAAAACCTAAGTACAGTGCATGAGTAGAATCGGGCCGGGGGGAGAACGCAGCCGGCTTTTCGCTTTCAAAGCGAGAAGCGCTACGAGCTCCCTTCACCACACATCTTCTGAGCCGAGATCTGTGTTTCACTGACGTTTCTCATGTATGCTCATTACGTGCTTCCTTACCAGGCGAGCACCCGAGTTTTAACTTTTTTATTGCAGAATGAGGTGATTATACAACGCTCAGCCATATGGCTTTTCAGTTGTTAGAAGCGAGCATTTTCAGACGAAAAATATGCTAAGGGGTTGGCTACGGCGACCTCCCTTTAAACATAACAATGAAGCAGTGCGAGTATTGAAATGGGGGAATACATATTGTTGACTGTTGATGGGAGGAGTATTTATTTCAATATCTAATATCAGCCAGATTATGAAGGAAGATGTGAAAGGGTACTCGGTTACGTATTCAAGGTTCAACGGGATGCTCTTTACCTATATTGAAATGGGATGCACTGGTAGCTGTAATTACCCGAGTAGTGCACGAATAGCATCGGATCGAGGGGAAACGCAGCTGGCTTTCCGCTTTCAAAGCGAGAAGTGCTACGAGCTTCCTTCACCACACTACTACACTACTGGGCTAAGATCTGTGTTTCACAGATGTTACTTGTGTATGCTCATTGCTTGCTTCCGTACATCATGGTTACGTGTCATTTTGCATTTAGTATTTCATCGTAGAGTGGCTTCTGAGAGTGCACATTCCTTATGTTTTAATGTACAAAGAGTGTGCATGTTGATACAGGAACTTTTGAGATTGTTCGTATACTTCCAATGGATTATTCACGTTTCTGATGCACTTTTCATGGTACGAATGATCTTTGCGTATAAAATTCAAAGTGTTCTGAGAAATCATAGTCATCGTTTTTCTAGTTATAAGTGAGTGCCGCAAAAGAACTAACCCGTTAAAGAGCTCAAATGAGTAACTTTTAATAATCAGAGGTCTACCTCCTTTATAAGAATGACTGATCACTTATTGTCTACACTTTGAGAATAAAGTCTGTTTGTGAATAAGTATTGGTCAGTTAAAGTACTCTCTATTTAAGCATCCACCTGTGTTCATCCTTAACACACTAAGGGGACCCTCGTATTTAGGATGTGAAGAACGTAAAGCCCTCCCCAAGGCATCACAGTCAAAAGACTGTTACACATTGCTCATCCTTCTCAGAAAGCTATTTCTTGAAATAAATATAACCTTGCGAAAAGGAAGGAAAATAAGGAAGCTTGTGGTGAAAGTACTGCAGTTATGGGGAAGGTCTGGTTTCGCTTGCCTGAATCAAACAAGCTCTTGGTGAGGATCATTCACGTCTTGCTCTTGTAGACTTCTCTACAAGTGCCATTGGCACGAGGTCATATTTCTTGTTCTCGGATATAAACGTATAGAAACAATACATGGCAAAGAAGAAGCATTTCATCCTGTCAGCAGAGATGATTCCACATGCGATTTCATCGTTTGGATGTTCGATAAACCCTACTTTCCTTCTCGCAACTGTGATCCCGCCTCAGCCATCGTCTGGGAATCTTTTCTTAAAACGTATTTGAAGATAATGTGAAACGATTTTTTATTATTTTACTTACTCCAATTAATTTGCGAGACAAAGAGATATCTTGGAAAATACTGAATTTCATTTCGTCGGTTATAAGACTGAATCAGTTAGGCCGAATCTAGGCTCTGTCTTGATAAGACGAAATTTGAATTGCAAAACTGCTTTCCACTCAAGGCGAATTAATTGTTGAAATATTGCAAACTTTTCTTGCTCGTGCAGATAGGGAGCGATTATTTCACGATCATGCTATACTTTCATTTATGCAACCTTTTGCTCGCACAGTTTAAGCTCGCCTCAAAACGCATTCCTGGGCCTTCAAGGTCAAGCTTATCGAGCTTGCCAAATAGGCACTTGAATTTGCACGCCCGAAACGCGACAAAAAGAAATCATGATTTTCGTGTCTCTTTATATAACGACAAATGTGGATTTCACTTTTAAAATCTGCAAAGAAATTGTAGTGTTCATTTTAGTTTTGTTTGATTAAATGAATACGGGGAATAAAGTTTCTTAGAGCAAAATCAACTCTGCCCTTTGTTACTTTTATGATAATTGACGTTATCAGATATGCACAAAAGGTCGTGCTAGTCACTCAAGATTTTATGCTTGAAAGTAGTATTTCTTATAACCTAAGCACATAAATTAACTGAAAATGTAATTTTAAGATAAAAATCAGTAAAAATGTGAACTTTATAATGTGTTGTGGTAAAATAAATATTGAAATTGTTTTCGCTAAAAAAGTTTGAATTTTTTCTATGCAAAACGGTAAAATCACATCTTTGCATCCTCTCTTTTGCAGAGTGATTTAACTCTTCTGAACTGTTTTCTGTCGAAAGAAAAAGCACGTTTTTATTTCATTACTCACAACATAAAATTCAGCAAAACCGATTGAGAACAACGTCGTTTCTAGAACTTGTTGGTCTAGCCAGCTGTATTTCATGGAATTTCAAGAGAAACGACATTAACTAATAAGACACAAGTTTTAAATGACATTGGAAGCTAAGGATCATTATTATAGTGAAGTAAACATTTAGTATAGAGACGCCTCTCACTGTCTATTATTGAAGATAGACATATTTAGAAATCCGTTAAAACTTTTTGAACACACTCCAAAATTTATAGGCAATATAGGGCTAGAAAGAAATGGAGAAATGGAACTTAGAAAATTATGTTTTAAACTATTACTGTTAATTGCTAATAACATATTGGCAATTGGGCTTGGCAAAAATCTTTCTTCCAAATGCAGCTGAATGAAATGGACAGAAAAGATACGAATATTTTTCCTAATTGAGAAATATCTTCTAATACCACCTTAAAAAGTGCTCACATTCTAAGTGTACAGTTATTTCAATCTGCTTTTAAATTGATATTGGTAGGCACCATGAAGCCACATTGTCAACGCTACTTTATTTCAAAAGTTGTTATTGTTTACGGAGGCCAAAAACATGGCTTCCTTGACGTAAAAAGCACGGTGCTGGGAGAGATATTTGAAATGAAATTAAAATATTATTTTTATCTACGAAAGGATTATTCATCCGATGATTTATTTTCGAAATATATAAAAGTAAACTATTGATTGTTAGACGGTTGATTGGTTATTGAAAGCTTATTTCTCCATTCTGCGTAACAATAGTTGACGTTAGACTTTAGTGAATCCTCTTTATTCATATATGAATATATGATTCTCTAAAGACCGACTGTGAAAGACAACAGTACCCTCCATTAAGAACGGATAACATAATTATTCAGTATGATAAGCCCGATGAAATAAACGAAACGGGGTGGACAAGTCTCTGAACGAAATTAAAGTAGAATGCAATGTATATGATGTATGAAAGAAAGTTGATTTGACTTTCAACACTTTCGGAATAAAACTTTTAAATATGGAAAAATGAAAAGAGTATATATGTATTAAATGGAAAATTATGTGAAAGGTGGTGAATGGCATGTATACTTGTATTTTTCAAAAATCTTAAAAGGAATATAAAATTTATTATAAGAATGAAATATATTGAATCTCATGCTATGGAAGCTATCGTCAGACATTTTGTGAAAAAAGAAAATTGTATAATGAACACGGTTTTCAATGATACACGAAAACTATATATTGAGGCATTCGGGCGAGACGTGGCATACTCTTATCGAAATATTATGGTCATGTTAGTCTTGTATCCATGGCGATAGTTCTATAATTAACGACCAAGAAATCGATTTAGAAAGTAGCGAGAAAGCAACAGGAACAAAAGAAAGACCAAGTGAAGCTCGTAGGAGCCAACACTCTGACGTTGTTTGGCGAGAGTATCAAATGACGATATCGAACCACGATATAGAACCTCTTTCAACTTGTTTCATGAGCACAGAAATTCAATGAATCTCTGCTGCATGTAATGCAAGCAGCCAAAAGAGTATTGAAGTAACAGCTTACACCTTCTTCTCCTTCTTGTATACGCGGACAAACACCAAATGTATGTGTGAGGGCAAGTGAATGTGACTCCTTTTGCGAGGATCAGCATTATGCTGAATCCAATTTTCTCCCGCCAGGGTGTCTGGGCCTGGGGAGAACGGATATGAAATGATAATGAGGGATGAATGGACGGCACACTTGTACAGACATACATATACCCATGCCCGACGCGGGACTTGAACCCGCAATCCTTCAGTCCAAGATCGCCACGGCACTACTGACTTAGCGATCTCGGCTATCAGGAAAATAGGTTTCAAATTACATTACCTTACATTGTAAGTAAAAAGGTCTCCAGTTAGAAATATTTAGAGTTATTTTGAATAATTGCTTATTGGACTACTTATGTATTTTAAACTTGAATTATATGCAATTTTGTAAAGAATAGTCTATTTAAAAATAAAATTAGTGCTTCAACAGCACGTACTTTCTCACATGGTTTGTTGCATAATTTTATAATAATACTCAAAAAAGCATTGGAAAAGAGATTTCAAAAGTGTTTCTTCATAAATTAGACTTCATTAAGAAAGTAGTCGTGCTTCAGCAGTACATAAAAATATGTTGCATCATTTGTAACGGTTACGTAATATTATAATACTCGTACTTCTTTAACATACATTTGTAACTTCTGAAAAATTAAAATTTTGCATCAAATTAACATTTGTCATGTTATTCAATGCATTTTGCTCTGTCCATTTAAAAAGTTTAAAGAAAAACAAAATGAAGCATTTGGGGTAAATGGATAATTTTTGATTTATTTATAAACATTTTTTGAATAATGATACTGAAGTTTCATCGTCTCGTGTTAAGATCTAGGTGACATTCAATCTACCACAATAGTATGTAAATAAAAACTTGAGAACATGACCAATTATTCAGCTCTAGAATGTTATTTTTAAATATGGATATTTTTTCGAAGCACTGCATCGATAAACATTCATGGAATTTTCAGAAGAACACACCTTAGGTCTAAAACAAAATGCCTCTTCTGGGGCCGTTGACATGCCTTCTATAAATGGCTAATTTAAAAATTGGATACTACTGCCTAAATGTACAGCACTGAACAATCGTTTGTCTGAAGC
This sequence comes from Teleogryllus occipitalis, assembly GCA_011170035.1. Lineage (NCBI taxonomy): Eukaryota > Metazoa > Arthropoda > Insecta > Orthoptera > Gryllidae > Teleogryllus > Teleogryllus occipitalis. Next base: position 53,080 of record BLKR01002088.1, on the reverse strand, counting down.
TCTCTTGTTAACCTTTTTGATAGCGCCAGGCTGCGTCAACAAATTTGCACTCACGATTTCCATTATCTACTTTCCATTTGCTCATTTGGTATTATTTCAAAAATAACCTCTTAGTTTCATACATTGTGTAGTTTTAGAAGAGAAAATTTCATTGTAAGGTACGATCTCATTGTTCTTAACGTGTCAAGTTTACTGTTGTGCGGTTAGTTTGGAAATCTAACGGCGAAGATCCTGTTGTGTAGATTGCATTTCCGTAAGCAGACTCGTCCACGCTTCCCATCGATTCCTACATTACTTCCCTTGTGGACACCTTCACTTCGATCTCCTCCTTTCTTGAGGATGATGACCCCAAGGGGAGGGAAGAACGCACTAAGTTCATTTCAAAGAGTCCACTTGGTTAAACAAAGTTTCACTGTATGTAAAGATTTTTAAAAGTAATAAAATTACAATTTAAAATGTTTTACGGTTATAATTGTATAGAATTTGTTTTTTTAGCATTCTAGAGCTGCAATTGCCCTCGCAGTTAAGCTCATTGGTCAGCGTGCTCGCTTTCCATGATGCGACCCCGGGTTCGATTCTCGATCGGGCAAGATAATAATGTGTGTTTTGTTTGCAATGTCCCAGTTAGTCTTAGTTATGTTGCTGGGTGACTATGAGAAAACTCGCTTCTCAGGTTGAGAGGACCAGAATACTTCGTGCTAACCACACGTACCGCCTTAACATATGGCCGCAAGAGCGGGACGCTGCTCAAAACAATTCAATGATGCCTTATTTTCTGTGGCGAGGCTCAGGCCATGAGTCCCTCTGTTAGGCCTGACCATGCAAATTCCGCTACTCGTCTTTCACCGTCTTGCAGAGAAAGGAGGTATCATTCAGTTGACGAAACAGGCGTTTTGAATTTTGCTTAGAGGAGTCATTTAGTCTTGAGGATATTTGACATGTAGTAATCTACAACAAGAAACAGCCGGCTTTACTTACTCTCCGAAGAAAGGCATACGAAAGATTTTTTCGCCCGTCGATCGGGTTTGAACCCGGGAACTTGGGTATAACAGTCCGTTACACTAACCGTTATACCAGGAACCCGCTGCTGGTAGGACATAGCCCGTACGCGGGCTGTCGCGCCAAGTATAGACAGAGTTGATTGGCCACGTCCGTGTCAAAATCAGTTTTGTCAATATGCATGTTCGGCATTTGTTATCCATGTGTTCATCATACATCATGTGAAAGTTAGTGGCACTCTACGTGCATCTACCACAAAAAACTACTTTCATATTTCTTTTATCTCAGTTTGTTTTTTACGGTTTTAAAACTCCACTTTTCCTTTTCGTGCTAGTCATTATTGGAACACGATCCTTTCAATCTAATCTTGGGTATTGATATTTACTCGGCGTGAGCCATAACTCAGAATTCGCACGTATTTTAATGACTCTCATAAATAAATGAGCGAATAATGAAAACTGGTTTAGTGGTTTGACTGAGTGTGGCATTTACGACTTTTTAAACAATTTTGAGATCAGAAAAATATTAAAGAAGTTGTTATTTACAGTAAAAAAACAGACAAGTCATCAGAAACAGTTATTAAACCAGGTAAGTTACCGAGGTTTACTTCAAGTATTTACTATCATTCATTAACCTGCAGAAGACTGGTAGATACATTCGCAGTATGAAGTATATGTAAACTATAAACTTCTACCAAATCTGAGTTGAAAAATAATTTGAAAAAAAATCAATGAGTTAACTAACTTTATCTCTATACCCGTCAACTTTGATAACTGATCTGACGACAAATTAACCTATAAATTAAGTGGGTTGTAACTTACGAAAATGCATAACAATAAATTTGTTCTATTACTTTTTACAATTATAAAAATCTTGTTGTGAATCTGTCTCAGGAAAGATTTTGATGAGCTTGTGACCGACTTTTTACCTCAATAAATTCTTATTTCCTTTTCAATGAAAAATATTAGACTTTAAACAGGAGAAATAATTCTGAAACCTCGCTTGATTCTTTCACCTGTTGTCATGCGTCCGTGTGAAATATTTTCCCCAGAAGAGGTGGCGAGCGTCGGGGTATCTATTGGAGGCCAACTCGACACGCAAACAGTTGAAAGGTAACGCCGCGCTGCCGGGTAGAGCACAGAGGGAATAATCACTTCGTCCCAAGCCTTCGACCATGCCCCTGGTCAAACGCTCTGAAACTTTCATTGCGGTGTCTGATTTTTCACCGTACAAACGCCGTTTTGTTGCACCCTTTTGATGCCTGATTGCCACCTTTGAGTTTTGGGGTATGGATTGTGTACATTAAGTCCCCTCTTGAAGAGAACTAGAAATATAAAGGGCCAGTGAACATGTTACTCTTCAGAATCACTTTTGCGGACTCGTTACGTTTGTTGTACTACTCGATACTTAACCGGTGATGACATATTGGTAAACAGTGGTCGTTAAATTATTTGATGATATTCCTAACTACAGCGTGAAAAGGATTTAAATAACCCTCTTCAAACTCCTCTTGAATATATTTTGTATCCTTTGTATAAAAGTTGTCAGGCTGAAAGTATTATCAGTAAATATTCGACAATTCAAGCAAAAAACAGTCCAAAAATTCAATGAAGTGGCGGCTCCGGGATTTATGTATTATATAACTAGACATATCCTGAGAGTATAACTGGATCTTTCTGCAAGTGGGACATTCTGAAATGGCTACCTGCATTTATTCTTAAAAATTATTATCTGAAAACCACAACATTCTAACTCTAAAAAAAGTTGTTTCAATCGCATGACAATTCTCCTTGGTGCGTGTGTGTGACGATTAGGGATTAAGTGGAAGAATAATCAAATCAGAAGGTCAAGATGCTCATGGAAAATATTAGTGATTCCATGAATACTTGTGGTGAAGAAAATAAGTATTTTTCTCCAACTGTTTAAAAATCATCAAAACGTCATAATTTCTGCGAAAACCCAGTGTTGTATTATCTTTGGGTATCCATGAAGAAACAGTTTCGGAAACGCTGGTTTAAGTCATTTCGCTAAAGAATTCGTGAATCATCATTTGCTTCCGTTGAGTTTGGCGAAGCGAAACGTTAAATTTTAATGAAGCTGAAATAAAAGAGTAAGTCAAATAATTTTTCTTAATATTATTGTGTACGACCTTACTAAATGTGCAACTTATGTGAGATTTTATGACATATTTTATAAATTTTACTTCAAAAATATTTCTAAAATAAAATCATGTGTATATGTGTTTATGCGCGCGTACGTGCATGTGTGCATGCGCGCGAGCGTGCGTGCTTGCGCGTGTGTGCGCGTTAACGCGTGCGTATGTGGGAGGGAAAATTGGTCAACATGCCCCAGGCGCAGAGTGATTTGTATGGCGTCATGGATAAAGACACACAGACATTTAAAAGTATGTACAAGTTTTATTTACAAAGAATGTACAATAATTATATTAACTACTCCGTAAATACACACTTTCAGGTATTTCCCAATCTCCCGCCTGTGGATACACCACATATTTTAGTGAGGCCCTGCCTCGGATTGAATGCTTTCACCACGCCACTCCAGTGACTTTTGTCACCCGTGCAACGCACGAACACGCTCCACCCTGGGCGTAAATTTTGCGCAAAGCGCGAGGTTCATACTTTCGTCTTGCCGTCAAGGGACTTCTGTTAAGCGTGGAAGGGAGGTTTTCATTCTACCCCGTGACCGTCTAAGGAACGCCGGCGTCCATCTGGTCTAAAAATATCCGCACACCAACGCCGTGGCGCCTGGCTATTCAGCTCTCACGCATGCGAGCTTTCCGTTTTCCTCCCACGCAGGGCCGCCAACGTGACGCTACACCTGGCGTCTGCGGTGGATGCGGCTCCTGTTCCTCGGGGAGGGATGCGTGCCCATCTCCCGCGCCCCCTCCCGAGGGCGAATTGAGCAGCCGCCCCGCGCCGCCGCTGGGCGCGCCACCTGTTGCCGCGCGACACGACGGAAACTGAGCCCCTGGCATATTACTAAATCGTAACCATGAATATCCTGGAGCCCCAAATTAAGCCTTCTCTTGGTCACAATCTTAGAGCTGTTCCAAGTAGTTAGAAATGTGTTTACGAGGAGTCGCTACGACGACCGTGTGAGCTGAATGAAACACTAATGAACGATTCTTTGAGTGATGTTTTGTCACGACTCCCTCTTTCCTCAGCTTAATAAATTTCATTTAATTATTTGTGAAGAGAATGTGCGAATAATGTTCAATTATGTCAGAAGTATTAAGTGACTGATGTAATGGAATACAGAATAATTTGCTGGAACCCTTAAAGAAATTTACATCGGGAAAAAGTGAATAGAATGCATAAGAGAGTATGACATTTTAGTTTTCAGACAAATAGAAAGAAAGTAAAATGGAGTCATTAGAAATTGGGAGGGTTAAAACAAATATTTGTGCCCTAAATATATACCGGTTATCAGCACGGAAAATAATTTCTAGCCGACATAGCACATCCATGCTCTTTAGCTAAGGGGATCATACGCACAAAATACAGGTGAGGGTTCAGAGAACAAATGTTGGAAACTTTTCCTCTATTTACAGAACTATTAAGAACTGTAATAAGTTGCATGGGACAGTATTTTAACCCTTTCCTCAAAGTATTAAAAGATAAAGTATTTAATAATAATTTATTTGATCAATTCATACCCTAGGCAGTTATATCTATTTCTGATTAACAATGCAGTAAGGAACATTAACTAATTCCTTGAATACATTAATAATATTTAACAATACGATGTTCTCTCAAGCAAATTACTTTCTCGAATGACATAAAACATTGAGTTGAATGTTGGCTGGGTGAATATCACGATGTAAGAAATATTTCTACCATGGTGAATGAAAAAAACAAACACGTGAGCTGCAGAGTGCACTCGACTGAGTCGAGTCCAATAGAGTCTCCCAAATCACGCTAACCCTCAACGAATCGTTTTACTAGCGAGACTTAATGCCACTCTAAGATTCTGAAATTTGAGAAGTCTTAATTTGGGGTTGTGGGATATACATGGTTACGATTCAGAAATATGCGCGAGAGAGAATGTTTGAATGATATTGGAAGTTGGGAATTTAGAGTACTTTATTAGAAAGGATGTGGAAAATATTAAGATCTATGACAATAATTATTTATTTATATTTTAACTAAGGTAAATTATTAACCCACGGTTGTTTGTGCCTATTTGAGTCACATCACAAGCCGAGAGTGAGCGTGGCGCTTACTTGAAAATTGAACGACTTAAAAACATATAAAAGAAGAATTATATATTTTATTCATTTATTTATTTCATAAATTATGTTGTATTAAATTTATTAGCAGAATAAAAATTTTATGTACATATTAATTATAATTTATGGTGATTTGTAATTTCTAATTTTTTTTTATTTCTCCCTTTTTTTTGGAAGAAAGCTTTTAAAGCATAACTTGCGGGTTGAAAAAGAAAAACAACTAATTTGTGGCAGAATGTAAACAATGTAGTACTACTTAGTGGTTGTAAAATAATTACAAGGGCTGACAGTGTTTGGAACATCCAATATTTTTATGTTGTTTGGTTTGGGGGTAAATAAAGATATAATCACAGCTTCTAAACTGCTTTTGTCATAAGGACGAACGAAAACAAAGAATCAAAAGTTTTATGCTTTATTCTTACCTACGTAAGATTGTCTATTCAGTTCATGTCAGACAACTGAGAAAATAGGGTTTATCTTTCCGTACGAACGTTGCTATTATGTATCATTCTCTACTCTTGGGTCAGATATTTGTAGACAAAATATTTACGTTTTTAATTTTAGCAAAGTAACCAAACAAAATCCACCGCAAAATGATTAGTAATTTGGCCTCAATAGTGTGAACGCAACCTACAAGACTGTGCTTCCTCCAGCAGGATATAGAAATCGAGCTATATACAAAATCCGACCATATCGTGTGTGCCAGACATTTGAGAGACGCTCACATTAATCATCTGTTGATGTACAAGGTTGTAGTAAGATTGCTTGCTTTTAGATGCTCTCAGTGAAACAGAAAATATAACAATGTTCTACTACTTTTAATGAAGCTTAGAGGGCGGGCTGTGGCGGCGAGATCTATCCGCGTGGACGCATGCGAGTGAGTGGGTGGTGCAGTTCTTGGATCGCCACCCCCGCGAATCGCCACCCTCGCGAATCGCCACTCTCGCGAATCGCTATCCTCGCGAATCGCCATCCTCGCGAATCGCCACCCTCGCGAATCGCCACTCCGCTTCGCTCCAACGCAAGGCTCGACGGTGCACTGAGGGGACAGAAGAGGGGAAAGTTGGCAAAAAGTCCAAAATCAAAATATACTTCAGAATCTCCATTTCACATGAAAGGGGTCGCAAAATGTCTCCTTCATTGCTCCCCGATCAGGAAAGGAAGGGGAATTACGTCACTCCATTCACTGCAAGTTTGAACTTGCACAAGTGATGCACGGCGCACTTCTTCGCTGGCGCAATAAGAAGGGAGGTGGGTTTTTCGATGAAAATATTTTTGCTTTCTTGACTAGCAGAATCTTACGAGCTATGATACGATACCTGATATGATGACGCTATGATACGATTACTGATACGATACCTGAAGATATGTACTTTAAATCTGTATTTATAAAAATCATATTCCTTGAGTAATAATTTAACATTTCCAAGAAGAAACTTCACGTGTCACTACGGAATGCAATTTTAAAGTCCGGTTTTTCATACTGTCTTTTAGTTCCCTTACAGGCGTTTCTGGGATATGATATTAACTGAATCTGATTCTGAAATTCATCTAATATTCAAAACATTAATCAAAATTTGCCTAAATTTGCCCTATTTTGCGTTATGGTACTTTGTTAATGATGATACACATCTAGTTGTGTTGGCCTTTCCTACAATATTAATTTTTTGTATTTTTGCTTCATGATATGGTACTGATAGCTCTTTATTAATAAGCAGGGATCTGTATGGTGTTAATGAACACATCGAATAGAAATAAAAACGGAAGAAAAAGTGCAACCTGAAAGAAGAAAAAAAAGAAGTGATTCGCAAGCTAATTGCAACTGACTCACTGTTACGCAAATGAAATAGAGAAAAACCTAGAAGTTACACCAATGTTAATGGCTTCAAAAAGTACAAATTCACTTCTTGAAGAGTCACATGATGAAAGTTCTGACTTTGAGGTTGTGTAAATAAATATTTGAAGGTTAAACAATTAAATAAGGAAAAATTCAATTATAAAATGTGTTTTTTATTCCCAAAAATTCCGGAAAAAGCTTAATAATACTTTTTGCCAACTGCTCCCCTTTTTGGCCCCACTCTGCGGCGACGGTGGCCTTGACGGTCGATTGTGATGGTGGCGATTGGGGCGGGCTGTTCCGCTGATGGTGTTGGCGGTGGCTGACTGATAAGCGATTCCGGGCACGTCAACAGGTAGGGTCATTAGTTCCGTAAGTGTAGTGAATGTTTTCTCCTTGGAAGGTGGCGGTGATCTTCGTCTGTTGGATAGAGAGATCTGGCGCCGACCTACAGTCGACTAGTGGGGTTTTCCCAAACCACGAATCTCCCTCCAGCGGAGCACCGCCCCCCAGATGGGCCATCTCGAAGCTCTTGACTGGTGTCCTGACGTGTGTGGTAGTGTAGTGCGTATTAGTGTAAGTGTGTATAATTAATAGGTGAGTACATGACAAAGAAGAGGAAGGAAAGAAAGCACATAGGCCGTGGTCCGTTTGTAAGCTAGAGATTACTGCTCTGGCATTCGTTTGATATTGACCGGAGAAACCACGGAAAACTACCGATCAGTTCAGGCGACTGCTCTGCTAGAGTTCTCCTCCAAATAGCGAGTGAACTTGTCTTAGCTATCTAACTAGTGTCGTAAATCCGACCACCGTCGGCACTTGAACCTAGGACCTCTCGGTGAGAGGCAATGACATCAGCTGATGCCCTGAACTACCTCTCCCGGTTGACGGGGGCGATTCTGGCATTGGCGCTTTCGTTGTGTTGATGACGACGACAGCATGCCGTCATGGTCGTTTCTGGCGGTGGCAGGGGGCTAATTGATTGCTTATTTCGTGTTTCCAGACACGTCGACTACTATGGTCATTCGTCCCGTATGTGTAGCATGATTTCGTCTCGGAAGGCGTCTCTTTTTTTCTCCTGTTGGATGGTATAATCGAGAGCCGTCCTACACGGCTTGCAGGTTTTCCCAAGCAGTTATCTCCCATGAACGGGGCACCACTTCGGGAGTGACAAGCTCCAAGCTCCAAACTGGTCTCCTGACGTGTGTGTTAGTGCCTGTAGGTGTAAGTGCGAGTGTAAATAAAGGGGAGGGGAGGACAAAAAAGAGGAACGAAAAATCACGCGCGGTCCGTGGTCCGATTGTTAGGGTACTGGCCCGGCATTCGCCTGGTGTTGATCGGAGAAACCACGGAAAACTACCGATCAGAGCAGCCGGCTCGGCCAGAAGCAATGCAGTGACATCAGTTGATACCCGGTGTGTGGCAATGGTGGTTGTGGCGTTGGCGGTGATGGTGGAGGCGGTTGTACCGGATGGCGACAGCGTCAGTGATTGTGGCAGTCATAGGTTTGATGGTGTCGATTGAGGTGGGCGGTTGCGCTGGTGGCGTTGGACGGGCTCTTGTGACGGTGACAACGACGGCGGTTGTGGTGGTGGCATAACTGGTTGTAGCGATGGTGTGGGCGCTGTCGCTTGTGGCGTCACAGGGGCTGTGGAGGCGGTTGTGTCGGGTGACGATGGCGGCGGCGGTGGAGGCGGTTGATGCGGGTGACGTTGGGGGCCGGGTGGTGGCGATGGCGTGGGCGCTTCCGTTGTGGCATCGGCGGCGACTGTGCAGGCGGTTGTATCGGGTGGCGATGGTGGCGGCGGTGGAGGCGGTTGTGGCGGGTGACGTTGGGGGCGGCGGTGAGCGCTGCGGAGGTGACGCCGGGCGTTGGGCAGCGCGCGGCCGGGCGCCGCCGCCACGGCAAACGAACCGTCACCATGGCGATCCGCCACGCGTCGATCGCCTGCCGTTTAGCTGGCGAATGGATAGGCGTTGCGCAAGAAGAGTGGCCAGCGACTTCGCCACGCGTTTTCTTTCCGTCTCTTTTGAGTTGCATGACACTTCGATCGATCGCTTGATCGCGGCGTTGTAAACGAGATGATACAAGGAAATGAAACATTAGAAGGATGAGTTCACGCTATCAAAATGCTCGGCAAGCACAACGGAATTATTGACGGAATATTCCATCGTTAAAATAATTGGTTCGATTCGCGACAGATAGTTATGTGATGAAGATAAAATAATATTTTTGCCCACTTCAGTAATAACCTGGAGTCTGGAACGAATTGTTTGTCGAAGCAGCTAGTGTCTCAAAATTATAAATTGAATTTTCCTTTTGAGTTAAAAGGTTCAAATGATGATAGTAGACGAGAAGTTCCCTATTACGATTAATAGTAAAATATATTACCACAACTAATAATAAATTATTAATGCTCTGTGTAAACATCTACGTACTATAATGTATATATATATATATATATATATATATATATATATATATATATATATATATATAACTGTCAAATTCAAATGAGTAATTTTATTTATTTTATCACCCCAATGAAACGATATATATATATATATATATATATATATATATATATATATACACATATGTGTGTGTATATATATATATATATATATATATATATATACACACATATATATATATATATATATATATATATATATATATATATATATGCTTTGCTGCTGCTATATATATCGTTTCATTGGGGTGATAAAATAATAAAATTACTCATTTGAATTTGACAGTTGTGACTTTAATTAGGTACCTTTATCTTATCATTATTGGAGATTTCGTATTGGTAATTGAAATTTTATAATTACTTATGTATACTTACGAACACAATTTTTCTACGAGTCGTTTCAAAAACAAGTTTAATAACAGACTCATTGTTTCATTTATCCTTTAACACATTCTTTTAAAATTCAAAGTGAATATTCAGGTAAATTAAAAAAACTTCAACGATTCAATTGTATTTTTTAACCAAACCTTATTTGCTTTACTTTCGTATATTAATTTAAATTTTTCGAGTACCTATTCAATTTATGGAAAAAGTATAGTTCAGATGATTTTTAATTTATGCCTGAAGCAGCGAAACTGCAGAAGAACAAAACCAAACAAAATGGTTTTCTAAAATGTAACACCCACGCAACTCAAGAGCAAATAAAATACCCTCGCACAACACTACAATAATTTAAATATTCCATGAAGAATCGTTTGCCCGAATACTGCAAAAACATTGAGTAGTAAATATATGTACAGTATAACAGTTCTTTACATAGCAAGAATGTCAGAACTTCGTGCAATGCTCTTATTGCAACTTATTGCAATGCTCATAATGCAACTCACGACTATGAAATATTTCTTTGCTGGCAGCCTCTTCCCTCAGCAAAGCTTGACATCAGGTGTGTCGTACGTAGTGACACACAGCGTATGAGAATTCAGTCGGTATGCACAGGAAGAGATTGGTCGGAAAAACAGTTATTTACATTTTTAGTCGAAATCATAACTATTTCATTATTTTAGGATTTCCCCAGAGATACAGGCAATCCCATCGAAACCAATAACACTTCTCAGTGACCGGATATTGCATAGTTTTTTTTTTCAATTTCTGTGCGCATTGGAAATTAGTAATATAGATAAGAAATGGATTTCAGAATTTGTGAGATATGTAGATGCAATATCCACATTATGCAATTATTGTAGGATATTTTCTTTATTTACTTTATTCATAGTGTAATTTTTTAGTAAAAACTAGAAAACAACAGAGAATAAATTTTTACAGATATTTTCGAGACGTAAATGTTTCTCGTTTCCTCTCGTTTCTATTTTGGACGTCTAAAAAGACGAATATTACCGATTTTGATACTCAAGATCTTGATTATTTTGAATTGATAACTGTGTTTTGAATGATCTAATACTTTCTCGCCATGATGTTTTCAGATGTGTACATGGAGGCAGCATATTTTCTGACAAAAATGCCCAAAAAAGGAGGTACATTCATTCAAAAACTACGCGAAAAATCAGCAAAAAAGATTCGTTATTAATAACGAAAACCCCGAATTGAATGACTCTTTGAAAGCAGAGAAAAAGAAAGTTTTAGATTGTGTGATAAGGCGATCGACAACAATAAAATACGGTATGAAACACGGCGACGAACGAGTAGCTTCCCCTTCCGTCTTGGTAACGGGCCGTAGTATCTTTGATCTGCCGTCGCTCCCATTGACCTCCTCGCTTGTTCCTCGCGCGCCGCCTCCGCCCCCCCCCCCCTTGCGCTGGGCCTCGCAAGGCGGATTCGAATGCCGCGGCCTCGACCGCTGCCGCCGTCATTTCCGCCACCTCGCTCCAGATAACGTCTATTCCCAGCGGCCTTCGCGCGGAAAATGGCTCGCCCACGCCGCCACCGTTCCCGCCCCTGCACTCGCCGGCACCACCACGGTACTGCCCACGCCTTCGACGCCGGACCCGCCCCCAGACCCTCTGCACGTTCAAAATCGTTTTCTGCTAAGCCCCGCCCCTCACCACCCTCGCCCCCTGTGCCGCCCCTGCCGCCCCGCCGCCCCCGCCGCCCCCGCCCGCCGCCTGCCGCCCCTGCCGCCCTGCCGCCGCCACCTCCGCCGCCCCCGCCGCCACCGCCGACCCCGCGGCCCCCGCCGCCTCTGCCGCTCTTGACACTCCCTGCCCCCCGCCCTTCCCTTCCCGCGGTCCCCCTGGCCCCCGCCGCTCCCGCCACCCCCACCGCTCGCGGTGGACCCTGCCCCTTCCTCCCCCGCCGTCCTTGAACTCTCCGACGTCTGTGCCACCTCTGCCGCCATCACCGCCGCCATCATCCCCACCCTCCCACATGCTCCTACCATCACTACCGTCCTCACAATCCCACATTCAACCTCCCCATGTCCTCGGTGGCATTTGCATCCCCACCCAAATCACCAACGACCCTCGCCTCTCTCGTCGCCTCTAATACTCTTTCTGCGTTCACAAGCTCCATTTTCTCCACCTTCCTCGGTCGAATTTTTGCTTTCGCCGCCAGCCCCTCATTTCTCAACCTTCGCGCCCTTGCACTTCCCGCCGGCGCCACCGCTGCCTCTGCCCTTGCTCTCGCCGCCGCCCCCTGGAGGTGGTCAACAGCGCGTGGGCGCGGGGTCGCGTGCCGTCAGCGTACAAGGTCAGCCTTCGCGCCACCTTCATTCTTCTTCCTCTTCTTCTTGTGCAAAGCGCGGGCTCCTCAGTTGTCACGAGTTTCTACTTTTAATTTAGAATATTTCTTTTTTGAATTAAAGTAGAACCTTGTTCATTCGAACCCTGCAAATCCGAAACTTCGGATAATCCGAATAAAATTCGGGATGGATGGAAAATAAAATAAATAAAATGCTTATTTGTAGAATGGAATGTATATAAGTAGGATGGAAAAAGGATGTTATAAGTACTGAAGAACTGAACAACTAATTATTGAAACACTAGTTGACGAAATGAAACGTGTATTGCACTTGTAACTATGGTGTGCATAGCAGCGGTAGTAGTAGTAGCACATATAGCAGTAGCAGTAGTTTTCACTTAGAGGAACTGGCAAAATGGGAAATCTTTTGACGTAAGGAACTGAATCTGTTTGATGATGCGATGTGATGATGCGATCGCTACACTACGTTGCCATTTTCTTACATCGCACACTACGATTCTTTGCCTGATAATCCCATAGACGTATTTGTGTATGTACGGTACATTTTTCGGATAATCCGATGATTTCCGCATCCGAAAAGACCACATCCCCAATTAGTTTAGATTACCGGGGTTCTACTGTAAATTATTTATAGAACACAGAATAGTGGTTCCACTTAATGAAAGAAACGACGTAAGTTTCCTCTAAAAGAACGCTTTCTTTACTGAAAACCGTTACTTGATTATCGTACATTGACTACAAGAAGTATGTCTACACCTGCAATTATTTAGCGTTATCCAAAATAACGTGAATAATGTTACGTAAAAGTATATTGTTTCATACAACATTCAAATATAAATATTTATAGGACATTGAAGTGGCTTAATTTATAGTAACAAAATACAAAATGAAACAAAAATACTTTTTGCTATTAAAATTTGAACATTTCTTTGAATAAACGAAAATGACTTGTGACTGCTAGTATTTATCTTAATACTTTTTACGTATTTCATTGTAATCCGTAAAAGGTTGCAGGCACCTTCACTTCAAATCCCATAACTTACGGATCTTCGGTGACATTTTACGCCAATCCCTGGTTCATATTCTCTGTTTTTGCTCCAAAATTCCTAATACGTGCCATAAATGCTCAATCTGGTGGAGGTCTGACAATTGCAGTGGCCTCTTTCTTGTTATTGGCGTCTCTTACTTAGAATAGAGGCCTTTCTGGGAATAAAATCGACCATCAAGTTCCAATTAAACGGCCCTCGAATGCAAAATATAGTAGAAAACAATAAACTTAGAGGCGGGCATTCATAAAATTATTAGTAAATGAGAAGAGTTCTTACAATGTAGATAACCATCCACCCAAATCATGACCTGACCTCCGTCATTTAACTTCGAGAATCACATTTTGTGTCTTCAGATCAGAGGATTTTTTTACTGCATTCGTATTTCTGACCATCTGAACTGTATAAGTTGAATTTGCTTTAATCATCTCTTCCGAAAAAATACTCCTCGCCAGTATTCGGAAGGATTGGTTAGAAGCTTTGGAAAATTCTTTGATAAATCTCGTTTTTCTGGTCCTTTCGTTACAAACACCTTTTCTGTTTTTTGTTGTTTTTTGCAGTAGAGCGCTTCATCCTGCAATGTATTATTTATAGTTTGAACACTAACTTACTTGTCCGTTCCGTTTTTGTATTGAAGTCCCCGAAGGGGTATCTCCTGAATGGCTCAATATCAAAGGCATACGTAGGTGTTCATTTATTTGTTTTCGTAAAAACATTATAAATTGTGTGTGACGTATGAGGGAGAAGTATATTCTGCACATGTTTTGTTTGGCTTTTCTTGATTTGGTATACGTTGATGAATAATGCATGATAGTACCAACAAAGCGTGGTGGAGGAAACAAAAGTGAACAAATACTTTTGGGGCGACGTATTTTAAGTTTTTGTGTTTTGAAAATCAGTACTGCGAAAAACGTTTATTAAAAAATGGAAGTATCTGAGTAAGGGGTAAGAACACATGTTATTATCGTATGGTAAATGTCATAATTTTTCAACATGAAGTTAAAAATGTGAATGTGCAAATACTTTTAGTAGCCAAAATGTATTCATTTTTTTCTATGGTATTACTTTAATAATTTTTTCAAAATGGGTACACCCGCTTTTGTCTTCTATATTTTATTCTTCCAGAACGTGTGCATTCTAAAGTAGCTAATTTTGGGCATTAATTTTCTCTTATTGTATGAAAAATTTTAAAACATGGTATCATGGTGCAATTACATTGAAATTTTATATTTTCATATGAAATTCAGTTTTCATATCTTTTTGTTGAACAAAATGCTGTTTTGTTGCTGTTTCTGTGAACAAAATGCTGTTTTGACTTCCAGTTTCTATCTTAATCTATTCGTATGATTCACCCTTTTATCGTGTAAAGCTTGTTTTCGAAAGGTGAACTTTTGATGAAGCCACAACCTCTCTCAAAGACCGACGAGGTTTGAAACATTCTAACAACAGAAAACTTACCGGCTCACAAGTCTCTACTGAATAAACGTCCTGCATAATACATCAAGAATCCACCCCGAGGAAACTGACGGAAATAGATGAGCGTCTAACGTTACGCCATTTCTCAGAAATCGTTTAAGAAAAATAAAATCCATCAAGAGACGGCTTGGATGATTTCACAAGAAATACAAAGGATGCTTTTTTAAATTATAGGAAGTATAAATTTAAGAAATGACGCTTATGAATAAATTATTCTGTTGGGTTCTTTCTGTGATGATTCAGTGCTTCAAAACCTTTTTTTTTATATTCACGTACATGCAAAATACTGTCGGAGTCTTCTAGATCTGAGATGACTGATTTAGAGAGAGAATTGTAAAAAATGGAAATATTTAGAGATGACTAATGTGTGAAAAAGTAATATTTTTCTGAGACTGTTTAATGCACGTTTATCTGAATTCTGAGTTGAGATATACCGAGATTTGAAATTTTCTTATAATATTCAATTGATTCTAAAATATACGAATGTCAAAGAATGACCATTTTATAATCAATTAAACCAACTGGAATATGGAAAAATTCAATCTAATAATCATGACGTTAATACTATTTACCTTTCCAAAAACGAGGAAAGCATTAATTTGGCTTTGGTGATTGTGACGCCTAATTAAAGTTGCCTTATAAATCCATAAAAGTTTCAGTCCTATTCATGAAATTTCGTAAATTCAATTGTTTGATACGAATTTTCTAAAAGAAGCTCAATAGTGAGCAGCGATTTTATCACTACAGGCCACTACAAAATAGATATTTCTTGCAAGTGTACATGTAAGTATATCTTTTACCATGACCATACATTTTCGAATAGTTGAAGGCCTAGGAAATCGGGACCTAGGGAAATCGGGAATGCGGGTGTTTGCAGGGTTGGGCAGTATTTAAATACTTGTGTTTGAAGTACGTATTTTAAATATATTTTGTATTTGAATAGATGTATTTTTGAGATTTTAGGACATGTATTTAATAGATTATTTAAATACATAAAATAGGTGTATTTGAAAAAGGATTCGAAGTATTAGAATACTTCAAATATAGATGTAGATAACGAGGATAGTTTCTTTTTGTTTCATTCTGCTAGAGAATGAACCTCATTGAAAGAAAAATAAATGCGCCTTTCAGCTAAATTAGATTTATTTTCATTTTTAAATTGTAAATATAAATCATTAAAAATCGTGGACAATTATCTGACAACAAAAAATGCGTTTATTCACCACTAGTTTACGTTCATCCGCGTCAGTTGAACGACCGTTTTCCTTTGCGAGTTTTATACATTGGCCAAATAGGGGTGAAACTGATTATTTGTTTGAAAAAACTGGTCATTTTAAAAGGAAATTCCGCTTATTTGAATTAGACTTATAAGTTATTGTTCAGAAATTTATGACTGTCGATTAGTAATTTATTGTAATTGATAATTACAATTTATATACATGTTCTACGTATTATAATAAGTATTTTAAATATGTATTTATTTAGCTATTCAAAACCTAATGTACTTGTGAGTATGTATTTAAATACTTATTTACGTAGTGTTTTTGCGAAATATTTAAATACTAAATTTAAAGTATTTTGGCCAACCCTGGGTGTTTGTAGGATAGGTAGTGCTCGCGCAAGTTTTCTTGATACACGACCTTCCTAGTCAGCGCTGTTATCACGGCACGTTGAGATACTTGGTCCGACTCGGAATGGCACGTACCAATTTACAGTGCTTCCAACATCTACCTTGTACTTTCAAAATAATCGTTTTCCTCGTGCCATGCTTTGGTGCGATAAGTTTATACCAATAGTTAGTACGCTCTTTTAAGCCGTAACAGACATAAGCAGGACCCTCCTCTTCCCGCACCCTCCAGTTTGGAATATCAAGAAAACTTGTGCGTGTAGTAGGTTAGGCACAGTTTCCTTTCTATAGGTTAGGCATAGACTTATGTTAGGTTATGTAGACATGTATTAACCCTTTATTGCATAGTGTAGCAATGCTTTTCAGGCCATAAACGCATTATAACGATTTAATTGTGAACTGTTTTTTATCACACGTGATGTACATTATGCGTCTGTCACCCCATGCATTGTTAGACGGGAAAACGCGTTAAGATAACGAGACAAAGTAGTGATAGTAATATAGTGGCGGTCGTGAATCGCTAGTTTCTGGTAAAACACACAGTTTACGTACATCAGAAACGTAACCTTTTTAGGAAAATAATCAAACTAAAATACGAATGATACTTATTTTATTGACGTTCTTGATACTTGTTATCACATAAACGATTTGAAAAAAGTACATTTTTTAAAATCATGAAATATAGCATATTTTGTCGGAGGAGTAACACATTTATTTTTTGTATTTTTCTCAAGAAATATTTACTTCTAAATTTTTTGTTATTTTTACCTTAATTAAAAAATGTAATAAAAATTGAATTGAATTGAATATTGTAAGTAAAAATAAAAAAAATCGAGCATTAAAGGGTTAAAGTTGGAACCGCTGAGAGATGGTCAGTGATGCCTGATTCTTGTATCGCGCTCCGTGAGGCGCCGTTGCAAGGGTTGGCCTCCCCGGAAGGGCCTGGCTTTCGCAGCAAGGCGGTCCCTCGCGTGACGCCCCTCTACCCCCCACCCGCTCGTTCCTAATTACTCCGCGGACGTCCCGAAGTATGCGGATAATCATCTGCATTACGAAGCCATTATCTCGCCAGCCGGCCGCCTCTTCGCGTATCGTTCATCCTCCGCAGAAGCGCAATGGCTGCCGGGCACGGCAACGGCCCCGAGGGCGCGGCGACGGGGCACGGGACACGGGGCAGGGATGCGGCTGACAGCTAGCCGAGGATGGAGGCGAAGGTGATTTGATCCTCTCGCGGGCTGGCCGTCAAAGGTGGATAATGATCGGCGAGGAGCGCGGAGAAGGTTAAACATAGTGGACGTTGTAATAGATAATGTCCGCGTGCGTTAGCAGATGCATAGTTACTATTCGTATACTGGAAGGTTCGACTGAACGATTAGGCGTCAACTGCTAAGGTCATTAGTCCCGTAAGTTTAGTGCATGTTGTGCATGGATGAGGTGGCGGTAAACTTTCCCCGCTGGATAGTGAGATCCAGCGCTGACTTACCTGTCGGCTAGCGGAGTTTTCCAGAACCAGGTGTCTCACACCAGCGGGGCACCACCCCAGCCGGAATAAGCTCTAAGCTCCCGGCATGTTGTAGTGTAGTGCATGTTAGTGTGTGTGTGTGTGTGTGTGTGTGTGTGTGTGTGTGTGTAAGGGGGGAGAATATGTCGAGGAATAAAAGAAAGGATTCCGCGCGTTCAATGGCCAGTTTGCTAGGGTACTGCTTCGGAAATCACCTGGTACCTGATCGGTACCTGATCGGAGAAAACCACTGACCAGAGGACACGGCCGCTAAAAAGTCGAATTCAGTCATTGTCTCTTCCAGACAATGACTGAATCCGACCTAGCCCGGAAATGAGTTATTCTTCCATCTTTATGGCACATCTCCTTTTTTTAAAAAAAATCTCTCACAGTACTGTGAGCACAAGGTGTCATGCAGTACTCCACCCTCGCTTAGTAGCAATGGAGAACGTGTTTTGTAGTATAGAACACTTGTGACATTCCCTACAAAAATATTTTTGAATGTAAAACAAGTTGGTTTGCAAGGCAAGGGAAGCAGATGATGCATATACCCTTCATCAATGGCACAAAATGGGCCTGGCCAGTAACTTAATAATCTAATAAGTAAACTGTTGTACTTAATTTTCTGTTGAGATAAGTATAAGACAGTTCCATCTGCTTACACGTACTTATTCAAGAAATTGATTTGCCTACACAAGAAAGTGGGAAATGTGAAGAATAAAAGCGAATTTTAATTGAAGAACCCAGACAATAAACGGAAATATAAAATCAATGAAATAAAATAAATGGAAATATAATCAATAAATTATAAGTATGAAGTTAGACATCGTCAGGAATACTACACTAGTTCATAAACAAATATTAAAATCGTATCAATTTCATGAATTTACTAGGAGGAAAACAGTTTCCCTCTCACAACAAGAAAAGCATTTACTTACGTCTGCTTGTTTCTCCCAGAAACAGAATGCGTGTAGAAAGTGGCAAACCTGGCGTCGTCCATAAAAAACGCCCGAATTTTTGAAGTCCTAAAGAAGTCGCAGGAAACGGAACATCGATCGAGAATAATAGAAACACAATAATTACCGGTACTTCTGCGGAGTACAGATATAATTGTTTATTCATAAATCTCTTGTTACGCTGCAAGCGGCAGTGTGGCCAAGATGAGAGTCGGAGGCACCCAGGCATTGCCTACATCCTCCTTTCCCCTACCCTAACACTCGCTAGGTTTAATACATAGGGGAATTTGGCCACATTGGGGTAATTTTTAACCATAAGTTGCTGTGATCGCCGATGCAGCGGGAGTGGAATATCATTGCACATGGCTGAGTTTACTTTTAACCTCTTTGGAGTGTGCGGCGGCTGTCCTGGAGCGCTGACTCAATCGCGTGCGTTTGTCAACGCCCCTCGTGGCGCAAGCGACGCCAATGCACGGCGCGCCAACAAACCATCACGCCTCGCAGGCGACACAAGTCGATCACGTATCGCGATCACGTGTCCTCCCAATCGATAGGGCGCGTTTGCTGCTGAGGGTGGCGATGATCGATAGCGCCGGCTCATTCTTGCGGCTGCCCTTTGTTGGGGAACCTTCCGGAGGTTCGCCGTCGAAGGTGGGCCAAGGACCTTGAGGTCAAGGTGAAGTGAGGTTTTTACCTTGTGGACACGCCCTGGTGAAGAGTTCCTGAGGGAGGAGACTTTCAGAAACCGTTTTAAGGAAATGGTGTTGTATGGCGGATGAGTCATTACGTAGAAAATGATTTATTATGGTTTCTTGAAGTTAATTGACAGGTTTCCTACTCAGGTATTCATCAAAATGCGGAAGGCTTATCGATTATTAGATAGTGTTATCTGCCGTCACTTCATAGAAACATATGACTATGGTTTACAGTTAGCATTTCTTACAAATATAACGTTGTAAGAACACATAGCAACTCACAAGAGGTTCCATTCATCAGCGAAAATAAGATTTTATAAAATTAAAATTATGTGTCTAATCGAAATGTAACACTTCCTCAAACATATTACCACGATTGGAAAACAGATAATGAAAAAATGCGTATTTTTTTATGAGAAGCGATTTTATAGGTACGCATTATTCGCAATCTCTTCAGAAGAAAGAATTTAAATTAAAAACACTGCTACTCAATTCACGCGTTCTTGAAACTCTAAGGTTGCATCGAAATCAAGACTATGTGATTTCCAAGTACACGGATTTCGAAGACCTACATTCATTTTCTACTATACCTCCTTGAATCAAGAGTGGAACCAATCATGGGTAATGTACCGATACAATAAGCTCTTTATTATCTATTCTTGTCTGCTTCCTATTGAAATGTACGCTTCAATGCAACATGGACAAGGAGGCCGCGTCTGTCACGTCTCGGTGATTCCCTCTGGTGGCGACTTAATCAATCACTGCGGGCGTGCTGATGTCTGCAGTGGGCCTCTAATTACATCGGCGGCGGGGCGCCCTTCAGCGAATAATGGATGCCACGTCGAAACTCGTTACGCTTAGCAGGCAGCTAGAGGCAGCACGTGGTTTGATCTTCATGGAGTAACCTTCTGCTCTTGTTGAAATTTTTTAATAAAGGAAGTTAAGGAATGCCAACACTGGGTTTCTTTATTTATTGTACCAATACAGTATAAGGAATGAGGACGACGTATTTTATCAGACTGCGCGAGCAAGGAGGGTTGTTTTCGCTGTGGGATTTGAGTGTCTTCTCGTCATTACATTTGAGTCAGTCAACGGACTTGGATGAGCGAGGAATCGATCTCCCGGATATCGCAGTACTCACGATCACTGTACAAATTACTCATTGACTTGAAAGTTACTATACTAATTACGCATGACCCTTCTGAACCAATGGCGCAAACATTAACTTAAATAAAATGCGAATATTCCAAAACCAGTATTTAAGACAAAAGAAGAGCCCCATGATTCATCATAGAACCCTTCTTAGGGGCCATAGCTTCATGTCGATCTAAACGCAAATAATAAAGCACCAAAGAGCATTTATATGAATCAAATTTGACTAAAACTTACCCTTAATAGAGGTTTCGGCTCACTAAAAACTCGACATGAAACAAGAAATAAGAACAGATTCTCCCTCCATTCGTTCGCCTAAATTTTTTGCAGGTATTGAATGATTCAAGAGCTGCTGTAATTTATTCTCCAAATGTTGGAAAAGTTGAGTAAAATGGATAAAGTTAGAAGCAGCTCCATCAAACATTTGCAAAGTAACCTTACTACTAATTCATTTTCAATATTAATTAACCTGAATATTAAGTAATAAAAATAAACAAAAAACATTCTAGTGAGATATATAAAAAACGGTATTCAGCATAAAACTACTATAAAATCAAAGCGGCACAGTACAGTACCAGAAGGTAATATTTTGCAGTGGAAGTTTTAAGTTTCTACTTTAATCGAATTAATATTAATTGAGAACGTGAGTCTTCACGGACTAAGCTTCTATTTTTTCCGTAAATAGAAATTGAAGAATATTAACCTCAAGTTTCTATAACCACACTTCAGAATACGGAAGTGTTGACATTTTTAAGTTTTTCTAAATAAATATGTATCCCATTAACCGCTAAAAACATTCTTGTGTATTGTTTGACGTAATTCGCGGCGAGAAACAGTGACTACAGAGCAGCAAACAAAATCAGAAATTGGCCGTATTGGGTTCGTTACGGTCCGACAATTTTCAATGTTACGGTGACGAACATGCCAATTAGAGAATAATGTAGTAAGTAATACGCATTAATAAGTAATAAGTAATAATAAGTAAGTAATAATGAAGATTCAGTAGGTGGTGGGATGAGAGGGTAATGAATTGGCCGAATGAGTTTCCTTTCGGAAAGCGTGAAACCCAGTGACCACGACAAGCAATGGTTCGGATTCCGCGTCAAACATCTGCTCCCAGAGGTAGAGCGAGCGCATTGGCGCAATATACTAGGCTGTGTATTCCTACGCAAAATAGGTAAATTATTTGTTATTAATTGATACTGTAATTCAGTATCTTTTGATATTAAAGGCGATATATTTGCATTGCTTTACATAAATTGAAGGTATCTACGCTATCTTAGGTTTAAATATGTTTATTATAATACGTTGTTTTCTAGATAAATACCCTCTATAATGTAATGGAGAGAAGCGAAGGGTTGAATGCCTGGGATCAATAGCTTAGAAATTGAGAATGTAAGCTGTATAATGTCTTCAAGCCTTTTCACCTAGTTCCATAGAATCGATCAAAATAATTGTTATTTGTAATAAGTAGCCTATTAATTTAAATTTATGATTTTCTAAAATAACGTGTTAGCAATGAACTAGTTTTTTCTGGTGTTAGATATTTTCTTTGCGCTTCCTCTTCTGTCATGTTTCGTGACTCATCGATCAAAATCTGGAATCTGCTCGTTCACGAACTTTATAGCTGCAGTTCAGAAAAGTACGTAGGCAGAAATAACCTCTGCGTCATGAAATTTAACTAGAAAACGACGATTAAATCAGAGTGCCATTAAACATTTTGTCGGCATTGTTCATATCATGTTTATTTCAATCTCATAGGCACTTGATAAGCCAACATCAAATATGAACAATATTATAACAATTACAAATGAATATCACCTATAAAATAATTATTACGTAATCTTCATTTTATGTTAAAGTTTGTGTCTCTCATATCCTTTTTATTCGTACTGGTGATTTCTGAATGCATATTTCGTGAAAATGCAATTCTCAATATTTAACATTTTGTGATGCCTATGACTGGCCCTATTTTCTTTGAACAAACTTTCAGAGGTAGAGACGTTTTGTCTTCTTGCAAGAACATGATTAAATTTAATTTAGTTGTTGTTGAAATAAGAATACAATTTTCATTTATTACGTAATTAATGTTACTGTTATTAAATGTGTGTTATGAATTCCACGTACTATGTTTCATCTAACTCGGGTATGTGTCTTTAAGTGTGATGAGATGTGCACGTCAAGACTTTAGAAGTAGGAAACATGACTGTAAATTTAAATAATTTAATTGTATGCTGCAGTGATATCCAAACGAATTAATTAGTATAATTAAACGTTTTCTTTATATTTTTCGTTATGTATAGTTCATAATGATGGATAAGTTGAGTAGTGAATAAATGAAGCAGAATAGAACAGCAGGGAATATTTGATGCTATCAATACATGGTTAATGTCCGAGAGCTATTTAATGATTAAAAAATATTCGACCATTATTTTTACAGGCACATTTACATCGAAGAAAAGGTTTTTAAATAATGAATGTTACGGTGTTTCGGTCCTTAGGTCGTACTGTGGATATCATCAGGAAAAACAAGAGACCCTTTAATAACATAATAATCCACATGAGGAATAACTTATAATAAAAGTATAAGAGCTTCTTCATGTTTCAAGTCCTTGTGTTGGGCAATCAAATAATCATGATAATCGTGATGAAAAAGTAATGAATGGCAAGACATTGTGATTGAACACAGGATGATAACACAGAATAATCATCTCTATTGACTCTTCTGGTGATACATATGCCTCGTCGTTCTCTCACAGCGGTTTCCGTCAATGAGAACGCCCCGACGACATTACGATGGGCGCAGTGGCGAATTCTGAATATTATTTTAAGTATACCTTCGGTCCAACACGACACGACACGACAGCCTTAGTGATCTGGGCCACCGGACCGGCGATTTTAACCTTTGTCTACTCCACCTTTTACGTTGAAAATGGAAGATACTTGTTCTCACGCGTAAAAATATTTCAAGCAAACCAAACAATTATTTATGAAATCAAATGAAAGGGTCGGTATGCTTAGCTTAGTTAATAGGCTTGGACTTTGCCGAACAAAACCCTAGCAGCAGCAAGCTGTCCCCACCCAACTCCCAGTACCCCCACTCCTCAAGTTTCCATTTCCTCGCATGCACCAGCTACCGACGGAATCGCGATAGTTCATGATGTCACCCATTCTAAAAACATTTATCTGTCCTTTAAGCGGGCACATAAAACCAAATTTGTCCTAAAAAATTGCGCAGGTGTTATCCACAAATTAAACTATTATTTAATTGCTTGTTAATACTTTCTGCAAATTTTCTCGGGGTTGTTTTTTCTGGGGAGGGCACAGCCCTAGAGCCCTTAAGGAACAGCCGCCATTGATTTGCTTGCGTCCATTTTTAAGTCAAACAAGGTGATCACATTTGTTTTTATCTGCTCCTTTAATAACGAAGCTCGCAAATATACCCACCAGAAGGATATTTGCGAGCTTCGCTCAGCAGATAATGTGTGCATTCAGAATCACGAACGTACAACTACAAGGGTTGGACGCGCAACACTCGACAAAAAGAAAACGCGTTACAGCACCCAATGAAAACCCAATAAATTATATTTATTTGTTTGTTACACAAACAATTAGTGTAACTGATCTACTAATCTATAACTTTGTTCCTGCAGAACTTTTTAATATCTTCATTACTTGAATGTAATTGGGAATACCAATCGATATTGATGGTTAATATCAAACTTATTTTTAAACCACAAATGTATTTATTCTTAATAAGTATTACAGTCTAAGTCTTCATCAAAAGCATAAATTATTTGCACATTGCGAATGTATTTGTGATCGCCTTTTAGCTTTTTACGTTCCAACAAATTATTTGAATTTCGGACTACCCCGGAAGTTAATCACACAACCATTGAAATACTAAGAACAAGGAGCAGCGGCCTGTCGCTTAATGTGATGCCATTTTCAATTTTTTCCTCAAATGTCAGCGAACATCGTGGTGATATTTTTTGAAGAATCAATGTTGCGTGTCTCGAACGCGAGGCGACCACAACTGGGGCGGAAGACCGTCTTCCGGTTTCGGGCAAATGCCTCACGGTGACCACGTGGTCCGTCGCCCGCCGCTTACTACTCACCATTCTCTGTTCCAAGCCCATCGCTGCCACCAACCTTCCACCAATCACCTACCAACGGCTTTCTCACTAGCTGTCTCCCGCCTCTCTCACACACTCATTGTTTGGTCTAATTTTTTGTCAAGTAGTACACTGACCGCCGTAGGATATTTCAGAGGAATTAATTTACCGACAATACTGAAACATCTAATTAATCTTTGAGCATACTTGGAAGCAACATTCACTTTGTTAAATTTTAGGAGGTACAATAATTGGCATTGTAGGTTCAGGACTGTGAAATAAAGAAAATCTGTAATCCAGATGTCTAGTCTAATAATTTATTTTAAAGTTAACTCTGGAAAACATTGGTCAATTCGAAATTAATTTTCTTTTCTAAAGGTACAAAATTGAAAAGAGAAAACCCTTACCGGCATATTTTATCATGGAAGTTACCGTCTTGACGAAGGGCAGACCTCATTGTGGCTAGTCACATCCCTGATAGTTCTTCGTTGCTTTGAAATAGTGATGGAACGTTTGAGCATTTCAGCTTCACTAAAAAACCCTTTCCGCTGCTTTTAGCAGAATTATCTCTACCATTTACAACCCATCTTACACCAATCACCGTGCATCTCTCACCACACATCATACATTTCCCACCGTCCACAACACTATCGATATTCACCCACCGCTCACCTCCCATCACACTACCGATATTCACCCACCACCTATCTCATCCACCGTCCTTCAACCATCGCCAATCGTCCACCATCCGTCCAATCGCCCCACCGCTCACCTACCAATCACGGCCAGCCGGTCGCGCCGGCCGCCGGCCTCCGCCCGCAGGCCGCAAACCACTTACGTCAGGCAACCGCCGACTCGGGTGGACTCGAGGAATCGATGCTACTCCGCAACAGGTCGGTGCTTCGCTTGCTGACCGCAGGTCGCGGCTCCTGCAGGGGAATTGGTGCTGCGATTCGGCAGTTCATTCCAGCGCGACGAGACGGACTGAACTAAACAATACTGCACTGAACCTGGTTCCGGGATTTTAGGTTCATGGTGATAAACTCATCTATAAACTATAGACACATGTATTATATTTAAAATAAGTTTACATGTGTACATTGCATTTTTATACCATAATCATTTGTAATAGAATTATTGTCACTGTAACTTGCTTCCCAAAATCGACCTTACTTAATTCCTTCAAAGCACCCAGGCAGCGCAGAGAGTTGAAATAGATTTAATAGGAATTGAAATTTATTGTAGAAATAATATCCTACATGTATTATACCGTGTACAGTGTACCAACAATGTTCCTCCGTAACTTGTGTTCTTAATATTTAAAAAACGAACCAACAAAAATTAATTTGAAGCATTCTTCACAATTTTTTGAATAGAATCATCTCAAATTATAAATTTATAACATATAAATAGATGTCATGCTCGTGAAATATTTTTATGGCAAAATATACGTTTAAATTACTTTGTTAAGCTCGAACAAAAATGTTGTGGGTTTAAATCTCGATTAGTTGAAATTGCGAAGCTGACGTATTCGATGACTTGACGAAGTCGAGTAGCAGTTGCACGAGCGCGGAGGGCCAATGATGTCGTGGGACATTCTCCTCTTCCGGCTTTGAAACATTCATTGCGGCTATCCCTAGAGTAGCATGCTGAGGCTATATTCTTCTTAACTATTTATAATCGTAGGGCAAGGTCTGCGTTTTGATGCTGCTCTTGACCAGAAATCGACATGTAATTCAAATAAGTGGCTCACGCGATGTTACCAGTGCGGAATTCAATAGTAGGGAGCATTTTCATTATCTTCTACAGGTGCTGTTTTTGCTTTAGGATTTACTTCGAAATACATTTCTTTAGTGTGATAAATTCTCAGAAATGAATTTCACAATAGTATAATTATGAAACAATGATGTAATAATGGGTACAAACACGTGTGGAGTGATATTAGTATTACGACACGAGCGAAGAACGAGCGAGCATCATGAAGTTAATATGATTGTATTAATATCCACCACATCCAGAATATATTTCTACAACTTATAATATAGCTATTATAAGTTAGGCTTTTAAATTGAACTGTTACGTGGCAGCTGGCACGCCGTATTCAGCCAACGTCACCAGGAGACTGGCACTTAAGTGTCCCTGGTGACATTGATTAAGTATAAACACAATTAGACTTCTAATAAGCAATACACGAATTAAGTTAGGCTTCAATTTATAAAAGAAATTTCATCAAAGGTCAATATCTGTCATTATTTATTGTCTGCTTAATAACTAATACAGTCTCTAAAAGGGGATTTAGTATTCTCATTTTCGTCTTGTCTTTGGAATCAGGGAACGGCATGTGCTATTTACCGTCACCTGTACATCTGGTGTCTAGGCACAGTGATGTACACAAACCGACGTAAGATTTAATAGAACGATAATCAATGACCGATTGCTATTCAACTGTAAACTTATCTGAGATTAGTCAAACGCCTGTACTACAACGAAGCTGTATCGCAATGACTAACATTATGCAACGAGCTGCAGTCATCTGTTAAGAGAATTATACAATGGAGTAGAAGATTAATATATTACGAAACAATAATGTAATGCTCACTCAAATGAAATTTACGTTACTCGATCTTCTCGTAATATCACTTCATCTTCTACACTAATACTTTTTACATCGAGTTTCACACAGTACTGTTCCTACGATAAATATTAACTATATTGCAGTTATTAAATCTAGTGCATTATCTTTATTTATTATAAATTATTCATTTATATTGAAAGTTTTCATGACAGCTGGTATGCAGCATGCAGCCAACGTCACCTAATAGACCTGTATTGGTTAAGCATTAGCACAGTCGGCTTCAAACGAGCAGTAAACGAGTTAAGTTAGGATTCAAGTTATTAAAGAAATGTCATTTATATTTAGTATCTATTTTTATTTTTTACACCATTAAAAATCTAATATGGACCTCATAGAGGACTTCAGTTGTGCGATTTCCATCTGCGTTTTGGAAACAGGGGAGGGCATGTGCGGTTTGCTGGTACCCCTATGGGTTGTCTCAGGACAGTAATACTAGTCATTGAAACATTGAATAAAACAATGACTAATGATTGATTATTTTTCAACTGTTAACTTCTCTGGGATTGGACACATTCTTGTACTATAATGAAGCTGTTCTATGATGCCGCATTATGCAACAAGCTGCAGCCATTTTTTAAAGATAATTTTTATGCCATGAGGGTAGAAAAAATTACCTAAGGAACATATAAAAGGGGTATATGACTGTGTATGCCGGTTTTAGGTAGATAATGTTTTTTGAATTCTTATTTATTTTCTTTATAACTCTCCAAGATTTTATTACTATTTATTTTAATTTGAATTCACAGTGGTAATGTAAAGAGCGTCGTGCAATGATTTCACTTTGCTCATTGATGAAATTAGGATTCTTTGTTGTTGTATGGTGAGCGACTATTGAAATATTATTTGCTTTTAAGCGTTTTCAAAGTATTTTTCAGATTCAATGTGCTGAAATATAATTAAAAAGGTTCAACATAGGTAATCAAATTTAAGTGACAGTTTAAGTGATGATATACATATTGTCAGTAAAATGTGTTTTAAAAAACAGTCTTTAAATGAAGGTGATTAAAATAAAAAGGGTATTCAACTCAGGCTTATACTAATAATTCCGGTGAAATAAACACTGGCAAACCATAATCGTTTAAATATCTGTAAAGATGAATAGTTTAAGAAAATATCTGTTGAAGTCCAAGAGATGGTATCCAATTATTTATTTTCGGCAGTGTTTAATTACAATAAGATACATAGATAGAGAGTGTATAATCTTAATATTAATTTCGCATATTTCTTTATTAATTTGGAAAAAAATTGTAATATACATTGCATATCCCAATTCTTAGCTTTATTGATACACATTTTAATAGAGACTTGCAATAATAATAATAATAATAATAATAATAATAATAATAATAATAATAATAATAATAATAATAATAATAAATCCATACAAGAATCTTGTAAAGGGAAAAGGCCAATCCGTTATGGAGGACAGCTCGCCAGCATGAAGGATTCTCCTCAATTCGTTGAAGACTTGTCAAGGTAGACCAAGAGGAAGATGGGCTGAATACATGTAAAACTAGCTGGCGCAGTATAGTTCCGGGCTGGCGCAGTATAGCAGCCGTGAGGAGTGGAGGAGTGACAAAGCAGGAAAAAAAAGCACAAAAAAAGTTCAACCTGCTTATATTCAGTATAAATGTGAACATCAAATGATAATGTCATTTCACTGTGAACTTGTAAAATATGTAGGGAAGGGTAAATTCAGTATATAAGTGTAAATTTAGTGAAGGAATAGAAAGTGTAACACTTCAGGGTGGTAACTAGTGAACTTGCAACATTTAGAGTAAATTTAGTGAGCATTCTAAATTATAGTTCAAATTCAATGGCAGTCATAATGTAAACTCTGTGAAAGGGCAAATCGTCAAAAATCGTGTAAGTGAATAACTCTTTCATTCAAAATCAGGAAAAATTTTGAATTTGTGAAAAAATAATTCCATATCAGGACACTTCCCACAAAAATAGCTGAGTTGGGAACTCATATACGTGAATTCTTTGAGTCCTATAAAAGCTGTAGGCAAGGAAATGTTTCAAACGTCATTATCTCAAAACATGAAAAAGTCTCGTGTACTACCTTTTTGCGAAAGCCTGCTGAAATGCATTAGAGATCTAAGGGGCTATGAGGGTTCTCGTCCGTAATACACAAGTGCCATGCGGAATGCATAACTAATCATTAAGGGGATTACGGAACGACTCGTTGGATTTTTGCTGTTTCAATATTTCATTTACTGCCCAAAACTCCGAATTACGATTATATACTTATGGAATACTCTTATGTACATTTTAAATCCCTTTTGAATTATGCTGTGGTACCGCTTATCATTAAATCATCTTTCTCAAGGAAACGTCAAGATAAGTTATAATCCAAAACTTCAAGTTAATTGCAAGATTTGGAAAAGAAAATAGCGTTAGGAAGAAAAAGGAAATTATTATTCTATCAGAGAAGTACAATAAGAAATATGGTATGCATCCATGAGACAGAAATGATATATGCTTATATGTTACTGTGTTTATTCTCAATAATTGAAAGTTATGTTGCAACTTTCAGAATGAAAATTTGAGCAAAGAGGAAGGGGTTGTGGATTGCAATGAAAAAACAAGTATGAGTTATAAAAAAATATTGTAAAAACGCAAACTGCCTCTCTGCTGTATGTAGAAAGCTGAACTATTTCGGTTGAGTAAGAGACGCACATTGTTTGACGACGCAGTGGTGGACGTAATGCCAAAGCTTTCGTGCGGTTGTTCTGTAGCTGAAGCGCGGTGAGGTGCATGGGGAACGCTGCGGGTAAGTTGCCGAAGGGGAGGGGAAGCTATTTGCACAGAAGGTATAGCGGCTTCCGTGTGTGCCAGAAGGTGCATGCATCATGCCAGGCTTTTTGAAAATACGGTGGTTAGTCGCACACGGTGTTTAGTCACACACGGTGTTTAGTCGCGCACGGTGTTTAGTCGCACACAGTGCGACTCGCATGCTACTATCGCATGCTGTGGATAGTCGCATGCGGTGGATAGTCGAACGCGGCGGATAGTCCCACACGGCAGATAGTCCCACACGGCAGATAGTCCGCACACGATAGATAGTCGCAGGCGGTGAGTAGTCGCACGCGGAGAATAGCGTTACCCAGTGGATAGTCGCACACGGTGAATAGTCGCACACGGTGGATAGTCGCACACGGTGGATAGTCGCACGCGGTGGATAGTCGCACACGGTGGATAGTCACACATGGCGGTTAGCCGCAAGCGGTAGAAGTACACGGAGGTTCTTTGCACGCAGGTGTTAGTCTCACACGGTCGTTAGTTGCATGCGGTGGTTAGTCGTATGCGATGTTCAGATGTGCACGGGGGTTAGACGCGCATGGCTGTTAGACAAACGCCCTCTCCACTAAGGCCTCGACACTTGTTTGTGGCGTCGCCTCTAGAAGGTAAACACTGTGCTACAAACAATTGTCTCCTGTGGCTAGGCGCCTTTACGCACCGAACACTCTACCACCTATTCACGACAATGTTTTAAATTTGCAATTGCCAATATTAACGACGTCGATATTAAAATAAAATTATGATTAGTGTATTGAAATTGCAATAATACACGTAATAAGGAATGTGAAAAAGTTGCGCCTCAACATACATAATTGTAAATCACCACGTTGCAATTTCGTTTGTAATACTTCATGCAACTGATGAAAAGAGCGATAATTCAAGTATTAAGAACCAATTGGAGGTTGGAAAAATTAATAATTTTCAATTATTTTATTTATTCTGCCTGTGAAAACTGGATTTACGAATTCACAGTTTATCAATGCAGATGCTACAACACTTGCCGCATTTGACGAGTTAATGTGAACAAATATAACACAGACTTTATCTGTCACTAATAACTTATTTTTCTAAGAAATTCATAAATTTATCACGGCAAGAGAAAGTAATCCTTTCCACATGTACTCGCGCATACAGGAACTCCCAGGCTTTCAGGAATAGTCTTGCCACACACAGTCGTTCTTTTAACTTCTTTTAGCTTCAGGTTGTTATCTTGAAGTACTTAAATGTAGATGGAGATTTAGGGTTAGGGAATATTAAAGAGAAAGCTCTATTGCTCAAAAGTGCTCCTTCAGTATTACAGACATTTTCTGCCAGTTTTCACAATTTAACGTTAACATCTCTTCAGCAAAGTTCAGTTCACATTCCTGTAATAAACCAAGCAATCGGGTCAAGATTTCTACATATTAAATCTTGAATCAGGATTACCAGTTTTTGTTTCTTAGTATTAAGTATTAGTTCACTTGCGCTATTTTCTAATAGTCTCACATGTGTTCTGGGCAATGAACATACTATATTGTGTGCATGTCTTCTAGCACATGTGTAATCCTCTTTATGGGTTAAATATTAACCCTAGAAAGAAATTATATGTCGTATGTGTAGGAAAGTGGTATGTTATGAAATATCATCGGCTACAACTGTATGCTAAACGTCACTTTTAGAATGTGAGACGAATGGCGTATTAATAATTTATGGGTTTATTAGTGAAACTGAGACACATTGTCACCTAATGATGGTCATATGATCAGTCAGCTGATGCTCAAAAGGTTCCAACACAGGAAACAATTCGGTTTTCCGAAAAATACCAATTTTTTTCTCGCCAATACTATAAGATTTTTGGGTGGTGAATTAGAATTTTGTGTTTGCTTTCTCGAAAAATGACGGCGTCACAGAGAAAAGCGCAAAACTAAAAATTCTTTATTTCCTATTTAGCCAAAAATTGAAGTTAAATTACGCAATTTGTATGTAATTGTGTTTACTTTAATTTCGTATATAAGGAAGTTTTCGATAAAATTCATAATTGTGGAAGATAGAAGAGAAAAACAGAAAACATTACGAACATTTTATGTTCTTTGCGCTTTTCTTTGTGAAACGGACATTTTTTCAGATTGTAAACATTAAATTAGAATTCAGCACCCCAAGAAACATAAAGGATCGATGATAAAATCTGGATTTTTTCTTGGAGCGGACAACTTATGGCTGTCCTAATGAGTACAAATGCATAGTGTAGCAGAGTCAATGTTTTTTTGCGATACCCTTTATATTGATTGCGTAAATATGGGGTTGTCCTCTACACAACCTATTTATGAAAATAAGTACTTAAAGCGCACTACATGTACTACATAATTCATTACTTTACACCCTTATGATTCATTTGCAACGAAGATTACGTTGTGATATTTTATGCTTTTGCTGCATATGTAGACAATCAACATGATGTGGTGGTTGAATAAAAAAAGTCTGTATTCCCATTTATGTAAGAATTAATAAATTTATCGAAATTAAAATGATTTAAATATAAATAGTTTACTCGAAGCATGATTTATTTATAAATAAGTGTAACACGTGTGCATGTCTTTTCCTATTGTAAGTGTTGAGAGTGAGTGGGCGCGCCTGAGTAGGGTATGAATTAGGTTGGTAGCAAACTTTTTCCTTGCGTGTTAACCCAAAAGGTTTGCAGTCACGACATAAACACTGCTTGTATATTACCTATTTTCTACAGAATTGCCAGCAACGCGTGACTGAAGGCTAAATTATTACGAATGTTACCGTAACTAAACTCAAATAGTCCACACAGCTATTGTAGGAAACTTTTAAGAACAATGTGCGCATAAAACTCGAATGAAGAAAATTATTGTAATGTTACATTTTGTCAAAATAATGTTTATAAAGGTCGGGGGGTTACTTACACATTCAATCGACTTACTGAGATACGCTCTCGTATTTTTTTGTTTTACATTCTTAAATATCACAAACGTTCTTTTCATATTCCATTGTTTCAAACGAATGTTCACGAAGAAATAATCACGCAAGAAATATAGAGTTACGCACGAATAAGGAAACTAGGTGATTGTTTAGATTGAATTTATCATCTTTCTTAATTTAATTTCGATAAATTTAAATTATTTAATAAGTTATTTAAATATGTAGGAGTATATTTATCCAATACATTTGTGAGTGAATGCATAGGTAAAATGATTGTAAATGAATTAGGTCAAAAGAAAAGGCTTAATTAATACAAGCGTAATAATAACGAACAGTAAACTAACAAAGGAAAACCCTCACGGAAAAGTGCTCGAAAAAAAATTCCATTCCACAATGAATACGTGCAATGGAATCAAGAAATCTAACAATTACGATTTCTGGAATCTGTAGAAATAATGATATATTGAATTATATTGTTTTTATTATAATTATTATTATTTTGATGGAGTTCATTGTGATTGGTGAAGATCAAAAAGTTAATGAGACCGACTAAATAAAGCTAGTCAAAAACATAATAGTAGTTATCAGAAATAGAACAATTACGATCTTATTGAGTTGGCCCTATCAACAAATCACAGAACCACTTATATACCAACATAATTTTTTTACTAAACTCGAACCAAACGGCATTTATCTCTTCATTTTCTTTGTCATTGTGAAACTAGCTTAGTTTTCATTCTACACTCTCTAGAATTCATAAAAGCACGAAAAACGTTGTAACCTCTAGATGTAAAATCACATAGAAACTAAGTAAAAGAAGTGTAAAACTGTATAGAATAAATGCTTTGTAGTCATAAAGATCGTTCATGTTTGTGTGAAATGATTTGCATACTGTGTGAACAGATTTGGTAAGTCATCGTCATATTGGAAGATAATATTATCGAACATTGCTGAACAATTATTCTGTTATTGACTCAATTTTGTATCAATTCAAACATTAGACGGCTTTATTTATTTTAGTAACTTTTAGCCTCAGGAAAAGCATGCCATAATATGTAGTGACGAACTTGGACAGCCTTTTGAGGTGACTTAGGGTATCAAGCTATTGCTGTGCCTCTGACCGGGAAGTCCATGAGTTCGACTCCCGACGCTCGCAGGATTTTCGACACTAGTGAGACAAGTAGATCGATTTCAGGCGCCGTCAGGAGAATAATTCAAGCGGCCGACTGCTCTGATCGGTAGTTTTCTGTGGTCTCTCCGAGCAACACCAGGCAAATGTCGAAACAGTATTTTTACAAATGGGCTATGGACCGCGTGCGATTTTTTTCCTCTTCCTTGCCCTATTCTCACCCCTTACGTACACACACGTTCCTTTAAAATTATCAAAGAAATGTTACACAGTTAAAATGAGGCGATGCAGGTTTATGAATTATTTACAATATGAGTATTACGATGTTCACACAAACATACTGAAATTTACATTACAAGAGTGAACGTATAAGATAGGTGTGACAACGTTCGACGTCAAGTGCATGATAAAGCAGACGGACATAAATTATAAACAAGCGGGTGTCACGCAGTCAGAACTGTGAGCGCATCACTTTCGCTGTTTCCCCGGGGTCATCGCTTGGGGCGACCTGTTTTCTTTCTGTAGTACTGATATGACCGCCTCTGGCCATGTGAACGGAAGTTTCGCTGTAGCCTTTGTTCTTAATTGGCGGGAATGCGGTTTCGATTGAGTAAGAACAGGATGTCAAATGCTACTTTCACGCTATTACGCTGCCCCTTTTCAGAGGTACTTAGACAATTTGGAATCACTTAGTATATTCAGTTCACATGTGGAGTAATAATGATGATGATGATGATGATGATGATGATAAAATAATAATAATAATAATAATAATAATAATAATAATAATAATAATAATAATAATAATAATAATAATAATAAAGCCAGTACAATCACACACAGGACAAAAGGGAGGATAGCTCATTAATTTGAAGGCACACAATGGCGGTATATTATTTTTAGATGGGATTTTTAGACTAACACTTTAAGTTCACAATTTTTCACACAGTTTTAAGTTCATAAGTGTTTTTTTGTTGGTTCGTAACACTTCCATTCTTCTCGGTTTCGTGCAATTGTGGTTCACAAGAGTAGTCAGTTTTAATTCCATGTGTTTAATTAATATCCTCATTTTACCGAATCTTACAACGAGCTTGAAAGAAAGGAAAAGCGAACGTTCCCGAGGAAGCCGTGCATGTGACTTTCCGTCGTAAATTCGCAACTGTCATTTCCATTTACGCGCACTGCGTTAAACGCCAGGGTCCCTCCTCGGCGCGCGCCCTTTGGCTGGCGGATCATGACCGGCGCCCTATAGCAATTACGGCGCCCGATTAGCACTCAGTGGCGACGGGCAGGGGAGGGGGCTATCGACTGGACGGTCGCGTGCAGTCGCCCAGCGCCCCCGCCCTCTTCCCCTCTCCCTCCGCCTCTCCCGCTGCGCGTGATAGGCCACAGCAGCGCCCTCCGTCGCTGCCGCCTCCGCCGCCGCCACCGCCGCCGCCGCCGCCCCGCCGCCGCCCCGCCACCGCCCCGCTGCCGCCCCGCCGCCGCCCCGCTGCCGCCCCGCCGCCGCCCCGCCGCCCCGCCGCCGCCCCACCACCGTCCCGCCACCTTCCCGCCGCCATCCCGCCACCGTCCCGCCACCGCCCCGCCGCCGCCACGCCACCGCCACCGCCGCCACCGTCGCCGCCACCGCCGCCGCCACCACCACCACCGCCGCCACACCCACCACCATCATCCGCCCGCACCTTGTTATCGTCCATCGCGCGTGATCACTTTCCGCGGTCGCTGCAGGGTTCGTGAAGACTTTTCTAGGAGCGCACTCAGATTAGCGCCTCAGAATGCGATCGTCTTTGTTCTTGTGGTAGGTCGTGCGTTTGATTCTGGATTGGAGCTCTTGATTTTTATTGCTTATTCAGCATTGTTGGCGAAAATGAAACGTTAAAAATGTTACATTGCGGAGCGTAATTTAGTCACTGATTACTCAGCGTTGTTGTGACAAGTGAGATAGTTTAGAAGTTTATTCTGCAGCATAATTTAGTTATTCGAATGGGACGTTCTATACCGTTGTTTCTCATATTAAAAATGGTTATTGTTACAAAATACCTGAACACTGATTTTTCATTCCTTTGATTTGTGACAAATGAATATAGAGACGAAACCGAACAAATTGCGCTCTGAATCACCTACTTTAGAGTGTTTTTTTTAACTATATTTAACAGTTTTCTACTACATCTGATAAGTCATTGGAGCACGAGGACAACATTTTATTGTGTGTCGGATTAGCTCAACTTTGAGTTTACTGTAAAAAGTAAAAAAAGGATCACAGTGTGTATTATATTATTAAAGCATATCACTTGACGAATTCTTGTTCACCGAAACTTTTATATTGTTCACAATACGCATTGAGACACTCAATTTATTTGACTTGTTTTCCGCGGACCCGGCGAATATTCATTAACCTCAGGAGAAGCTTTCTAACATATGTTTCATGGCTTGACCTAACGCGTGTTTAAGTTGACCCCAGCGAGGAAACGGAAAGGCGCTTGGCGCACGAAACGGGACGTGCGGGGGGTCGCGCAACGGGAAGTGACCTCAAAGTTTTCTCCGCAGGTCACCGCCACCGCCGGCAACATGCCACCAGCTCCACGCTCGCGCCCTTTCCCCTCTGCGTCCGCATTATGACCTGCCCCGCCCCCACGGTCCCCGCTAGGGTTACCAACTGGGTTCATTTAAAAGGAGGACACCCGATAAAAAATTTCTTTTTATAAATATTTAATTTAGGCAAACATTATATCTATTTATTTTTTCTCTCCATTTGCGATTCAAGTGAAAAGATTCGTTCGCAAAATGCAGATGAAGATGGTCTGAGTGTCTGTTTGTTCTTTTTTAATTTAATCGCTAGACATATACATGCATGCGTGTAGCAGCGTTCAGAAATAGGATATTCATTTTCTTTATTTTAAGTTAAGCAATAAACGATTCAACATATCAGATGTTAGTCATTTGATAAAATAAATGAAAACAAACGTTAAAAATGTACTAAAAGGAGGACATTTAAAATACAAAGGAGGACGAGAGGACAATTGATTCAATGAAGACCTGGCCTCCCAAATGGAGGATGGTTGGAATCCCTAGTCCCCGCCGTCCCACTGCCGCCATCCTACAGCTGCTGTCTCCTAGCTCCCCGTCACTCCACCCCGTCACCCACACTGCCTGACTAGCTCCACCCTCACCACGCATGCCGCCGCTCTCACCGTCCCCGCCATCACACTGATGCCGTCCCCATCATTCTCCTGCCGACGCCCAACTGCCATCGCCGCCTCCTTCCCCGCCATCGCCAACCGCGACTCCGTCGTCCGCACGGACCCCGCCAGTGTGTCCACAACCACGCTTGCCTCTGCATCAACTGATGTCACAGCAGTGCCTTTGACTCGGAGGTCCTACGTTCGAGTGCCGACAGTGGCATGAGTTTCGACACTAGCTTGCCAGCTAGGTCAAATTCAGTCGCTGTCTGGAGGAGAATTCTAGAGGGCGGCTGCTCTGATCGGTAGTTTTCTGTGGTATTTACGATCAACACCACGCGAATGCCGGAGCAGTACCCGAACAAACGGGTCACAGTCCGCGTGCCATCTTTTCTTCCTCTTCCTTGTCCTATCCTCTCCCCTTGCACACACACACACTAACATGCACTACACTATCACACATGCCGGGAGAACGGTCGGGAGCTTAGATTTTGTCACGGGTGGGGCGGTGCCCCGCCGGTGGGAGGTACCTGGTTAAGGGAAATCCCACTAGCCGACGGAAGGCCGCGACGGATCTCGCCATCCAGCGGGGGAAGATCACCGCCACATCACAAGGAAACACATGCACTACACTTACGTGACCAATGACCTTAGTAGTTGACGTGTCCAGCCAACTACTAAGGTTGTTCGTACAACACTAACAACCTATCAACCAACGCCTGCCGCTACCCTACCGTCCCACTTCAGCCACCTGACTGCCCTCCCTCTATCCCTGCCCCTCCCTCCACACCCTATGGCTGACGCCCCCTCTCGTGGCTTGCATTGTTCCGCCGCTGCGCCCGCAACCACCAACCACGCACGCCGGCGAGTCCATCGTCCCTCTGCTGTCTCCGCCGCCTCCACATCCTTGGCTGCCGCCGCCTTCCTTGCATGCAAGCCACTCGATGTGGGCCACGCGGCAGGGGATAGGCGACCGGAGAAGGAAATGAAACCGTTTGCAGACCAACAACTCATATATATGTTCTACAATTACTATTCAGTGAAAAAAGGTGTATACTAGAGGTGCAACATGGAACATTATTTTCCCAAGTTTCCGTAACGGTCGTTCAAGATTCAAGTAATTCCTGTATGGAAGAACTTCTCTACTAATATTTGAGCTGTCTCTCACAATGCTTCTTTGAACATATTGTTTGAAGTAGTAGTCAATTTCTAACATTGAGATTCGCTCCATAAGGAAAAAACAATTTTCGTTTCTGTAACCCATGCTTCAAACTGTCTTTGAGTTGCCAATATGACTGTTTGAAATACAATTCCTGACCGGTAGTCAAAAGTTTAGATCTTTAACTTCGTAAGTTGGCAGTTATGAAGTAGTAATGACACTTCACCTGCATTTGGAGTAGGAAAGTGAACGCAGCAAGAGTTACTACCTTGAAAAAACAAACTTGATACTTTTTCTGTAGCATTGTAGCAAGGTTGCGATATGTCGCCTACAATTAATAAAATCTTAATATAAATAATGTTCAACAAGATTCATTATCTGAGAAATGACGCTTGGCAACTTGAATTTGAATCAGCACGAAATTTCATAAATGAACATTCATTTTCTATGCTCACATAAGACACTTCACAATATATTGCATATACTTCACAATATATTGCATGTGGAGAAAAGTTGATAGTCAAAACTTGTTTTATAACCTAATTTTATTTGAACATGCGTAGAGTTGAGATTTTTTTTAAATGGAAACTGGTTTGGTGCTCGCTCCATTACCAAACACGTTTTAGAAATAATGTAGAAATCAGAGAGAGAAAAAGGCAAAATTCATCTGAATTGGTACATGTATACGTGATGTTGGGAAAAATTGACCAAAGGATAAATTTGTGGAGTTATTAAAACTCTTATAAAAATAGTATTACATACTCTAACCAACAAACAACACTTGTAATGATGAGGCAGAGATCCTTCGAATGAAAAAATAGCAGGCTGTAGAACACCTTTGCGTGACAGACAGTCACTGCTTGTGGTGACTGAGTTAGATGGAAACGCGAGATTTCTTGCGGTTTTTCTAGTGGTTCTTGACAACAGCAGCAGAATAGTTAAGTAAAGTAATGGTACGTACTATTTCTGAAATCTCGCACTCTCGCGCTCTCGCTCACTCGTGCTCTCGCTCTCTCGCGCTCCATCCCTCTCTCCCTCTCTCTCTCTCTCTCACGCGATCTCTCGCGCGCGCTCTCTCTCGCTCTTTCTCACACTCTCTCTCGTGCTGTCTCTCCCGCTCTCTATCGCGCTCTCTCTCTCGCGCGCACGCTCTCTCTCGCCTATTGCATTTCCATTACAAAATAATATATGGAACGTTTGGGATAAAGGAAAAGTGAATTTTAAAGCTGCTTCAATATCAGAACAATCACGTGTCGGCTTTGAAGCTATTAAAGAATAGCTTCTGAATGTTACCAATCGTAACCCAACAATGTATACTGTCTACAAAAGGAACTATCATGGGATTCTCAACATTGTAAATCATAAGTACTCTATGCTTTTTGTAAGTATTCCATGCATTATAAATGCATTGGAGAATGTGAAAACATCTTGGACCGACGGTTTACGAAAGAATAGTATTGTATTACAAAGCATTTGCAAAATCATAGAAGCCTGCGACCAGCAAATTATAAAATGAAACATCCAAATTTAAATTAAACACTAAATGCTTAAATAAAACAAAAATGCTTAAAGAATTGTATATGTAAAATAACGATACAGGACGTGACGTCACAAAAATTGATATTAAACATGTTAATATATCAATTAATTCACAGTACAGCATGAATTTGAGAAGCATTTAATAGTTATGGTCTTTAAATAAATTAAAGAAATATACTAAAGGAATGTAAATGATACACAAAGGCTATAATTTAAAAATGAAAATGATTTTCTGATCGTTCAATCGCGAGCGCCGGCTGAATGGGCGAATATAAATACGATACGGGATACAGGGCCTATCTTCCCGATCCAAGATCCTACTCTAACCCAACCATATCCTTTGACATGCTGAGCAAGATAGCCATCTCTACTCCCCTTGTCAGGCCAAGTAAGCTAGCAATGACTCTGACATAACCACGATCCAATCCCTGTATGAAATTTAGGATACGCGTAATAAGGCGCGGTATTTTGGAAAGGGGGTCAGAAATTCTGGTGCTTTCCATTGCAGAGGGCTAAGACAATATTCAGGAACTAGAGGGTGATTATAGGCAAATTTCTTGGGCGATGAACAAAAGAAAAAAAATGTATGTAATTGTAAGATAGCTCGTGTACGCTATAATGTAGTCGAGGCCATGAGGCGGCTATTTTGAATTGTATTTGTAGGGAGTCGCATCGAGAAATAAGATTATGGGGCAACTATAAAGTTATCTTTCAAGCTACGAGATTGTTATTTAACCAAAAAAAAATATAATTAGGGATTTAAAAAATAATTTAGGAAATGAAGGTCGTTACAACGAAATTTTATGGGTTCTGAGTGTCTTTCCCAGTTGTTTGTTCCTGAATCAAACACATCACTCGTACGGGGTGCGTTCGACGCAACCTTCGAAATAAATTTTCTTTGTATGGTATTTCATTTTCACTACCCCTTCCCAATCTGTAGAACTAAGGAAGAGGATTGGGAAAAGTTTAACGTCTTAAAAATTATCACGATATTCAGAGATAAACCAAAATTTAGAGCACAAGACAGTGTAATAAAAAAATACGTTATAATTAATTCATTGCACTTTTATGCAAAAACATATATATTTAAAACATAAGAGGTTTTTGTTAAGAAAATAATTTGAGCTTTCTACCCAACCATATTTCGAAATGGTTGCTTGAAATGAAGGGAAGGGGGCCCTAGATATGCTATTTTCACAGGTTTTATAATATAAATATTAAATTGTAATAAAATCACAAAATTAATTGTTGGATCGCTTAAGTGCCATAATTTCTTTTTTATATTGTTGTGGGATCTTCAATAGGTCGCAGGTTATTGTTATGTTTGCAAAGGTCCTGACAGCAAACATGCACATCAAAATAGAAATGAACATCTTATTCACGATGAGGTCACCACTTTTTTTAAATAGTAGTAAATAAGATTACACGTACAGATTTGCTACAGAATTTTTCCTAATGTCTGTACTATCACATTGTATAATTCGCTTACCAGTTGGCTTGCCCGAAGTGTATTTTATAGAAGACAATGTTTCTGAGGCATTGCTTAAAGACTTTTGAAAATGCACATAACTCAATGATTGGTTTCATTGAAACAAACTTATTGAAACCAAAATTTCACTAACCTGAATTACTGGTTAATTACCATTGAGACAGGGAGATAAGGAAAGTATTTAAATTTCTTGGGCTTACAAAACGGAAACTCTTGTGGATTTGTTCTGTTACCGACAAATTTGGGGAGTTTCCACTAGTTAAAGTACTGAAGGTTATATTACCTTGAAAACAAGTTTAAAATACGTTGTTTTTATGTGTATTTTTAAAAATAAGTTGTATATGTTCATGTACTATCTTATGTGGTATATATATATATATATATATATATATATATATATATATATATATATATATATAGAGAGAGAGAGAGAGAGAGGTATTTTCATTTTGCGTTCATTTATTTTTTTGTCGTTTGGGTTACGTTATGTTCGCTTGTTCTCAGTGACTCATTCCCACAAAGACAAAGAGGAATGAACTGTGAAATCAACTTTTATTTCATTAAAATGCTAGTTTTTTAAGAAATATAACGAGAAACGCATAAATCAACTGAGATATGAAAAAATAAATAATATTCATAAAATTAAAAATTAGAGAATTGTTTACTATTAAATTCAAGAATGTATTCTTCGCCAAGAGAGCACAATAATAGAAACACGAAGCGTATAAGACGGCGCTTTTCCTAGTGAAGCTCCTGTTTGAGGCTTCTATGTGGCTAACTGCGGGAACGCTGCTGTTGGCGTGACTGCACTCATTAAAAGCAAGGGGAACCCCAAGGCCGGTGTTTTGTCCTGGGAAGTTGGTAGTAGCGATAAATAAATAATTCCGTACGGTTTATACAATTGGGAACACAACACAAGGGAAAGAAAATTAATGAATGAAACTTTTTACATGCATCGAAAAATTATTATTATTTTCTAAAAAATCCGCAGCTGTCTACGATTTACCCTAAACTGTAGAAGTACTGAATAATTTTAAATCTAATTAGACAGTGGCGAATAGAAAGGAAAATCTTTTCTTAATATCTTCGATAATTTGCGTTGTAATATCTTTATTAAGAATCTGTAATACCTCCTTAGAGTAGATCAGCAGTTAACTAACTTCCGGTTAAAGTTAATGTTTACGTTTCGGAGGACGTTCAAGATAAAGTAGAAGTCATTTTATGACAACCTAGTTAGTAATTATTTTACAGTGAAAATTGTGTTGTTTGGCACACAATTGTGCAGAATTTAATTAATTAATTAAGTAGTTTATTTGTTTGTGAGTTTATTTGTTCTGATGAGTTATTATCTCTGGTCATGTGCTATCATACTGCAGAAGTTGGACTTCGACGACATCTTTACGAAAACACTTCGAATACACACCGGGGAAATTGGTGAGAATCAGAGAGTGAGGAAAATTTTGGAATCGCGCATAATTGTGATTGTATTCTCATTCCTTCTTCATTCAATAGCAAAAAGCCTTTCCAACAGGTATATTTTACCAGGAAGAAAAATATATTACGGTTTCTTCATTATAAACCACACTGAAATATTTTATATGATGGAAAAGAGTTTAAAATAATATTTGGGAACTAAATAAATCCGCAATTTTATTCAGATAGATGACTGATGTAAACTTGCATGTATTATCAGTCACGATCTTAACATAACCGTATTTCAATCACAAAGCTTCACTGAAACTAACGGACATGATGGAAAAAAGAGAATTGAAGAGTACTACATAACGTTTTTGCCAATATCATACGTAGTCTTTGCTTTTCACATAATTGTGTGTCTAGCTGATCGTATTCTTATCCAAAAGAAACAGCACCATTTCGTTAATAATTCCAGAGCGTGAAAAGATTTATCGTATTTCCCGTCTTCGACATTATTTAGCTATCCCTAAAGTTTAGTTTGTCTTGTTTTGACGAAATACTTCATGAGAATTTAATCCATGGAATCTAGCATACAATAGACGAGCCGCCATTTCGGGAATTGAGTTGCCCGGTGGAATACAGGCACATGCCACAGAACAACTTTTTACAGGAGAGAGGATTTTCTGAAAGCCAATTTTTTATGGAATACTGACATCTTAAACTATTTTTTTGAATTTGATAAAGTGTTGGATATGCAATTAAATTATAATAAGAAATACTCTTTTTATTCAATGTTTTTAATGTAAGAGAAAGGAAACTTACACAAATGAAATAGTGTCTCTAATAATGAAACACTGCAAATAAAATAATATGTAATGTACGTTAACAGGAACTGTTAAAATGAAAGTTCTAACACAGATAACATGACTAAGTGCATTAATATTAACATCATAGAAATAATAATCCCTTATATTACATTTTTCACCCAAGTCTTCACTAATGTATTCTGATATTAATCTTCTCCAAAGTGCCAATCTCAGATTATTATAGAAATAGGCATAAATTGGTTGTTTACGCACGTGTTTTCTTGAACCCCGGAATACCAACCTCTACTCTTTTACTAACATTAGTTAAATTAAGAATAATTTTTAGTGTAATAAATATAATTTTCTTATTATACTAGTATAAGTATAATTAGAAACTACTTGAAATTTGCATAAAAAAATGAGCTACAGATTTGATATAATATTCCTGTCGACAAAATAACTAACAGCCATCCCTCTCGCATCTAGCGAAATGACGGCTCAAGATAACGTGCGCTGGTAAAAGAAACTGTAAGAAGTGCTGCAAATTCTGGAATTATACTGTTTTTATTTCCGTTCATTGGGATATTTAAGTACCAACACACATTCATTAAGAACTTGGAAATGTCTCTTCAAACTTATTTTGGACGTTTTTTTTTATTTAGATCGTGGGAATATTTCGTAAAGACAGTGTTCGTCTTTTACTACTTAGCGTATATTTCGTTCATTAGACATTAATATTTTTATCAGTTATTTTGGAAGACAAATTCAGAACTATATTCTCATTAGTTTGAGTGCTTTCAGTCGACCTATAAGAAAAATCGACTCTAGCTACTAGAGATCCATGAAAATGAGAGTGGCAGCAGTCCCAATGGGCTTG
This sequence comes from Teleogryllus occipitalis, assembly GCA_011170035.1. NCBI lineage: Eukaryota > Metazoa > Arthropoda > Insecta > Orthoptera > Gryllidae > Teleogryllus > Teleogryllus occipitalis. The sequence goes on along the minus strand of BLKR01002088.1, from coordinate 8,279 downwards.
TAGACTATTCGTATTACTCTACTTTGTTCGATAAATCAACAATTGACATTCCTGACAAAACCATTCTGACGTTCTCCTTAGATCTTAAACTCATTACAAATCACGTGATTTACTCGCTGTGATAAAACAGATTTGCTTTAAAATTTGTGACCAACGAGTCTGGTAAACTAATTTTGCATTTGCATGTCTTTTGTCAATTACGAAATCGTAAAAATTTCTCTTTTCGTTTAAGTGATGTAAAATTTAAAACTAAATAATTCTGAGAGGAAGATTCGATACAGGAACATTTGCCATCGACTGAACAAAACGTTTATAAAAATACCTGTAATCTCAAATTGTTAAATCTTATGCCATTATTTATTTTAGCAACATATCTTTAAAGATTACGTTACCGATGTCGTGTAATGAATGTATGAAATATATTTGTCGCGCTCTATTACGTGTTACATAGGTATATTTCAAATGACCATCATTGTTTGTTCCAATTCTCCAAAAAAGTATCACCTCCACCAAGAATTGAACCTGGATCTCCTGGTTTACTACCAAATACAGTTACAATTGTATAAATGTTAGATATGCGTAGGAGGAAATTCAACTGACTTTTTAATGCTATGAACGAAGTATTTTCAATTTCGTAATGACTACTCTCGGTGAAAAATGAAATATCATACTTCACACATACACGAACTAATACTAATAATAAAACCTCTTAATTGAAATAATGTATGGATTTTATATACTAATGAGATGTATTTGGAACAATCATATGACTAATATTGAACGGACCGTTTCTGGACCACTGAAAAAAAAAAAACAGAAACATAAATTCCCACATTCAACCGACTAATTTATTTCACCTCATGCATATATATTCACATCTGTACACGAACACGTAAATCACAAACTACAAACTTGTGATCTAGTGACTAATCGTTATATTTTGCTCGATGCCCATCGGATATTTTATTCATTTATCTCACGGATAAATGCGCTAGTATTATCGATCAACGCAGTGTTTTCCGCATAAACATGCAGCGTTTTCCGAGGATAATGCGCGCGTGACCCGGCCTTTATCGAAAGCAGCCCGCGCGAGGTAGCGTGTGCAAAAAGGCGAGCGCGGATCAAACGGCGCACAGTGATCCAAAACGCGTGGCTTTCGACAAAAAAATGTTAGTAATTTTCTCCATTGTACAGTGATTGCCACTGTTAATAGCTTTCCTAGTTGACTATAATGTATTTTAGTGAGTATTTAATATTTTTGGGCGTACTCCTACTATAGCCATTTGTCCCGTGAGTGTGGTCCATGATTGAAACCGAGAGGTGGCGGTGTTCCCAGTGCAGCGATTGATCCGGCCCCTACCTAAACGTGGGCTTAAGGGGATGTTTTCCCCCAGGTACTCTCCAGCGGAGCACCGCCCCAGCTAGGACAAACCCCAAAGATCCCGACTAGTCCCTCAACGTGGGCGGAAAAATCATGCATGCATTTGTTAATACGTATGTAAGGGGAAATCAGAGGACAAGGAAGAAAAGATCGCGCGCGGTCTATGGTCCTGCTTATTAGGTTAGTTATTCGGGACATTCATGTAGAATTAATCGGAGAAACCACTGAAAACTATTGATTAAAGCAGCCGGTCGCTAGAATTCTCCTATAGACAACGATTGAATTTGACCTATATAAATAGTTGGTGTCGATAACACGGTACTACCGGGATTCGGAAATCACGAGTTGCGAAGTTCAGAAGTAAGACACTATGCATTATGTATTATAATTTTTATTTGTAAGTAAATTACATTTATATGTTTAGTTTTTCTTCGTAAATGAATTGTGTGCTTAGCCAGAATGGGCCGGATGGCCCAAAAAAACTAATTAATAAATACATTATTATTATTATTATTATTATTATTATTATTATTATTTTCTACCAGAGACTAGATAAACAGCAGAATTTGGACATCCTTTTTTTCAACTCAGTAGTCTCCTTCTTTATTCTTTCTGCTGCTTGCTGTCTTCTTTCTTCTATCCATATCCCTTCTCTTTTCTTTGTGCACATATTTTCTCTTGGAACGTTTTCATTATTGCATTGTTTTCTAAATTCTTTCCATTTTCTTCTTCTTCTAATTGTCATTATTATTAATACTATTACCTGAAGAAGCAATAATAATCTAAAAGTTTTTTAATGTAATTTATTATACGTAATATTAAATTTTTTAAATTTAAAACTTTCCATAAAATTTAAAAGATTTCGCATTCAATAAACATGTCAAAATGATCTATCAAGTCGGTTGTTTTTATGATCACTTACGAGAAAAAATGTTATATTTATCAATAATTCAGGATGATGACTCACCGAAATTCAGGTTCCTTCGAGTGTAAAAGCTCAGACGTTTTACTGCGACCACTGGCTATAGTGGGAAAGAAGTCACTTTCAATAGCACTGTAAGAAAACGCTGAATCTGAGATACAAGTTTAAGTGAATGTCAAAGACGTTTCTGCTGAAAACTTTACTCCAATATCAATAATGGTATTTTTGTGAGAATTATTTCAAATATTTTGTGTAGTTGAAAACAATATGTAAAATTTACGTTTTTACGCTTATTTGAACATAGCCACGCAGAAACATACTCTAGTATAAATTACTTTTGAAAGTAACAGCGCTAATCACAGGTATTAAATATAAAACCTAAATTCTGATACCAGATTCGGAATTTTTAACCCATATATTATGATGACACAATGTAAGAAATATAACTAAACAAAAAACTGGCTAGATAGCTAGGTCAAGTTCAGCCGCTGTCTGGAAGAGCAATCTAGCGGCCGGCTGCTCTGATCGATACTTTTCCGTGTTTTTTTCAATCAACACCAGGCAAATACTGGAGAAATATCCTAACAAACGGGTCATCGACCGCACGCGATCTTTCCTTCATCTTCCTTGTCCTATCCTCACCCCTTACACTCTCTCTCCCTCTCTCTCTCTCTCCCTCTATCTCTCTCTCACTCACACACACACACACATACACATACACACACACACACACACACACACACACACTAACAGTAACATGCATTACACTGCCACATATGCCGGGAGACCAGTCAGGAGCTTAGAGCTTCCTGTGACTAGGATGGAGCCCCGCTGGTTGGGGAAAACCCTGCTAGCCGAAGTGTAGGTCGGGGCTGGATCTCGTCATCCGCCAAGCGAAGATCACCGCATCCACTCGCAATGTAAACATTCACTACACTTACGGGAATAATGACCTTAGCAGTTGACGATCTCGGAATCAATAATTAATAAACAACAAAAACTAAAGTAAAGGGACAAATAAATAATAAAGAATTGTTAATGCAAGTAGGTCTAGCGTAAGTAGGTCTGGCTAGAAGAATTTTGTGGATACCCTTTGCTCGTCCTAGAAGAGAGAATCTACTACCAATGTCACTACCAAACGAATTCTAATGTGCTCTTACTGCCAATATTGATCCATTGTTGCCAACTGCGCTGCGGCGTGCCCTAAGTGCGTGAGAGTGCGTGACCCTTCATGGAAATGAGTGGCCGAAAGCACGGCTGTTCAACAGGCGGCGGTGTATGTTAATTATTCCTTATAAATTAACTCCAGTTTCGCGTGCGCGAAATCGCTTGGTGGCTCTGGGTTGTTTTAATATGACATTTATGCGCCTTTGTGCTGAAATCGGCTCACCTTGGGCCATTATTTCGGTTGGTCTCTCTTTGGATGGAATGGAATTGGTGGTTCCTTCCCCTCGGAAAGAAGCAAGGGAATCCAATGAATAGATCAAATTAAAGTGAGCCAATTGGTCAGTCAACTTCATGACAGTATTTGTTTTCTAGAGACTAACCCCCTTACTTTTCATAATGTTTGATATTAACATTTTCTATTATAGAATTTTTAATTCCCGAAATGACTGTATATTGAGTGTGATGATGGCCATGTGTTATATTGGTGGGAAATGTCTGTGAGAGATATTGAACGTGTTTTACTTCTCAGGGTTTTTAGGAGTGTTTTTCTTCACTGGCTTTTTTGGGTAGGGTATGCTTTTGTATGCTTGGTAAACATTAATATTGCAAGAGATTAGACGTGCACAGATTATACTTCTCCCTCATGTAACACATGCAGTTTTTTGAGTTCCTTGATCAAATTAATTTTCAACTGGCGTGGTGAGTTTCTGTTACATAACCAGCGTCGTAGTGCCATTTTGACCCCACGCCTTTTTTTTATTTTCATTATGAAAATTTGTAACAAATTTTAAACTTTTTTCTTTATTTACATTTTCATAGGATTTTAAAAATTATTTAGATAAAATAATTCATATTTAATACATTTTTACTTAACTAAATAATTAACTCTGTGGGCTATTACTGATAAATAATCATAAATAAAACCTTCTTTTTAGCAATAATTTATTTATCTAATTTTTTCGTATTATCATATTGTAATACACATATTTAACGATAAAATATAAACATTAATGCAATAATATACTCATAGACACTCGTTACATATGTTTGGCTGATTTTTATAGGATATTGACCAGCAACATGTATCACAATTTTTTTGTCATTTTTTCTGGCGTATTGCGCACCGCTTCATTTACCTGGCTACTTGTGGATTAAATTCAGGACTGGGAATAGATTTCTTCAATTTTATTGAAGTGGTTTCACGAAGCTCTCTACCAGCATCTTCAAGAATTCTCGCTATGACAGTCATACCCATTTTGTACGTCTTCATTGTCACTATTATTACTCTCCATCTCTTCTTACCATCTAGAGATGGCGATAGGTCCGTGTCGGCGCAAGACAATTTTCGATAAAAACGCCATTACAAGGACAGTTGCGTTACTGTCGGCGGCGGTGCCGCTCTAACTCCAACAAATATTTTCACTCATGCCTCTGCAAAATAACTGCACGAAATTCAACAGTAGCTCTCAAATCAAAAGATAAGCACATTATTTGAAGGTAAACAGCATATCAACGTTGTCATTTGAAAAATAGGCAGAATATTCAACTTCAAAATTCGAGTGGGGTCAAAATGTCACCACGACACCAGTTGAGGGTTAAATCAAATTTATTTTTATTCAAATTTAAAATTTATTTTTATTGTGACGCTTATTACGTATACCTTATTAAATATATGTATTTAATGAATTTCGTTGCTGTATAAAATTAGTACAATCTGAATTTGTGAATAGGTGTCATTGACTTCTGGAAAGCAGGAGTTTCATAAGCTCCCTGCCCCCTTGGGTATGTCTCTGCGTTTTAATTTACAAGCGAATTTCATTACTTTTACGTTCTGTCCATCTATGTATACTACAGGTACTTGCATTTTGAAGCTACGTTTTGTCAATTCAAAAGTGTGCCATTTGATGAGCAGCCCGTCCGTTCCCTTTTTCATCCTCTCTCTGTTGTCTACCTTAAACGTCGTCGATATTGGCATCGCTCCTGCTGGTTGCTTCGTCGGCAGAAAGTGCTATTTGCTCACGATGCAGCATTGCGGTGAGTTCTGCAATAAGCGGTGGATGTGTTCAGAGCGGGGGGCGTGGTTGCTGAGGTTTGATGTTCTCGAGTGCGATCGGGACTGCGGTACTTCACGACCCCGACCTCGTCCGCCGGAGTAGCCCTGGAGTAGAGGCTCGGTTGCCTTGGAATTCAGCCCTGCTGACCCACCCGCGCGGCTGTTCTGCATAACAACAGCGCTCCGAGGTCGGGGTGGAATAATAATGAATCGCCCGAACTTCAAGTACACGGAGAGAATTTGATTCTAGAGGCAGCGAAGATGAAATCTTCCATAAGAATTGATTGTTTGAAATAAAATAACACAAATATTACATAAAGTTGGAAATCATATTGCGTAGTATTTTGAAATTGGGTATTTTTAAGAATTAGTGAAGTTAATAAACTAAAATACGTTTGCAGTCTAATTTTTGTTCCTGTACTTACCCAAAATATTATTATGTAGTATACTTTTATTAATAAGGTATTAGGTCAGGGGTTGCCGACCTGGATGGCCGAGGTGGCTAAGAGCGAGTACCGACTTAGCGCTTCGGTCCGAAGGGTCGCGGGTTCGAGTCCCGCCTTGGGCATGGCTGTTTGTCCCTTGACTTTGTGTGTGTGTGTTGTCGCGGAGGGCCTCGCGTTCTGCTGACCCCAGATCAGAGGAGCCCGCAAGTGTTTGTCTAGTGTATGGTCGAATATGCGTCTCTTCGGGACGTAAAGGGCAACCGGCTGTCGGCTGGATACAAGCCCTAGGGAAAAAAAAAGGTCAGAGGTTTCCAACTCCCAGCCTGCGGGCCGCACGCGTCTTGTGAGGCCTTTTTCTGCAGGAAGCGAAGGATTTTTGAAAAAAAAATTATCTCGAGAAAAGTACGAAAAATACTTTCTTGACTCTTCCATAAAAATTATTTGTATAACGACGGAAAAAATGTGCTAATGAAGATGAAAAAGAATTAATAGTCAAGAGAAACTTGTTCGAGTAACAAGAACCACACTTACAAAGTGAAATGAGCGATTTACAACCCAATTCGCTCCTAAACACCAAACAAGATAATATATCACATTTTTAAATTTCTATTCAGCAAAAAATACTCAAACTTACGACAATGTGGATAAAAAAATGTTCAAATCAATGTTTGGAACATATTCATGTGAAAGTGATTTCTACTATGAAATGTATTAAAATTCGTCGACGTGTAGATTCTTCCTTGCTGCACCTGTTTAGATTAGAACAGAACTGGAGGTAGATATTCCTTCATTGATGAAAGCAGCTGAACTTAATACCCCCACTAAATTGATCTTTTTTCTGATTTGACTACATTATTCTAGTTTGACTCTAGGGTATTTTTTATTTTTCTATTGGTCGAATATTAGTTCATGTGAACTGACATCTTTGAGTGCTCTTCCTCAAAATTCACTTGTTCTGGGTATTACAGTTTCTGTTTATTTTCAATTTCAGTCTACGCAATTGTTAGTGAAATAAGCAATAAAAATGAGCAAATATCTATTTTAATTAAAATAATCACATTATTTCGTACTAGTGCCTCTTTTATATTTGCAGATTATAACAATAAAATGGCCTAGTATTAAAGTGCGGTCTGCGAGCAACCCTAAAGTTTCCAGTGTGGTCTCCCTGCCCATACAAGTTGGAAACACGTGTATGAGGCTTTCTTAAAATTGGGTCCACTTTTTAGAGAGCGAAGAACTTTAGATCTTTAACACTTGTTTTTAGTATACAATATTCATGAAAGCAAAAATGATCAATCTTCTTCTAGGGCTTTTTATCCAGCCAGCAGCCGGTTACCCTTTACGTCCCGATGGGACGCGTATTCGACCATACACTAGACCAACACACTTGCGGGCTCCTCTGATCTGGGGTCAGCAGAACGCGAGGCCCTCCGCGACAACACATACAAAGTCAAGGGACAAACAACCATGCCCAAGGAGGGATTCGAACCCGCGACCCTTCAGACCGAAGTGGTGAGTCGGTACTCGCTCTTAGCCACCTCGGCCATCCAGGTCGGCGTAATGATTAATAATTTCCTAAATATGTAATGCTTTGTAAAACATTAAAATGCCGTTCTTTTGTACATTTTTTTTTCAAAATATAACCGCAAAAATATGTCTATAGTTTGATTTTTATTATGATTTGGGTTTGTTAAAATAATGAAATTCTATAATTTTATAACAAAAACTATGTTAATAATTTTTATTTCATCAAACTGAATTAAACGCACTGTACTACTTAAGTCCATATATTTTCCTTTTTGTATATATTTTCCCAAACCGCATCATCAAGTTCACAGCGTGCTACCTCGATGCAAACCTTCTTGAAAAAAACTTTATTTTTAACCACCACGATCGATGCAGTAATTGGATAACGACTTTTCTTGTGTTTTTCACGGCCACTGCCTTTCTTTTCGAGAGCTTTCGGCGTAAGAAGTCTGTGCAGGAAATTGGACCCCGGTCAATAAGATCCTCGTTTCGCGGGAGAGCTTTCGGTGCAATTCTAAAACACGTAAACCCCCTTTTCTTAAGGTATTGTTTTCACGATGGCCAAATAAATGTATTTCTGAAAATTTACATCGCATGTACGAGGCTCATATTTCGCTGAGACATTTACCCTTTGTTGCATAAAACTTTTTATGGGTGTTGGGACCACTTCAAGAAATATTATTTGTTTCGTTCTTAAACAAGGAAATATAAATAACTTGGAGATGACGTAGCGTTGCTAGTGTAAGGGGCCGGAGCTTTGCGTTGTGCACTTAAGCTTAAGCG